>JANIIK010002545.1:10000-32500 GCA_027704905.1 Muraenolepis orangiensis | reverse complement strand
GCCTACGTGACGGACGCCGGCGTGCGCAAGTGCGGCGCCATGACGCTCGACCTGCCCGAGGCGCCGGAGCCTCCCGGGGGCGCGGCGGCCTCGGCCGGGGCGGCGCCGGAGAGGCGGGAGATCCGGGCCACCATGCAGTTCGGGGACACGGAGATCAAGGTGACGGCGGTGGACGTGGCGTCCGGGCGCTCCGTCAGGGCCTCCATCGACTTCCTGTCCAACTGAGGCCAGAGGCCCCAGGAAGCCCGGAGTAAGAGCCGCAGGAAGGGGAGGATCTGAAGACCTCCTCCTGGTGGCCAGATTAAAAAACGCTTCTGGCGTCGATGTCTGACATCGTGCTCCCGTAACACCGATCTGTCTATCAGGAGACCAGGAGAAGGCTGTGTGAACAGAAATAAGGAATTAAGAAACAAAGGACTTTGTAATTAATTATACTAGAGAAAACTGAACAGAAATAAGGAATGAAGGAAGGAAGGACTTTGTCATTAATTATACTACAGCCATCCAATCAGAGCTATCTTTCCACAGACCAGGACCAGAAAGCTGTGTGAACTGAAATTAGGAAGGAAGGGAGGAAGAAAGGAAAGCAGGAAGGAAGGAAAGGAAAGGAAGGAATACGTGACACAATTACCCTCTGAAAGGGACTGTGGACAGCACAGTACAGCGCATTATAAAAACATTTGATGTAGAAACCTAGAAATATCAAGTTAATTTTCCACACCAACGATGAAGAAAAAAAACATGTGTACGAAGGAAACTCCCTTTAATAGATAGATGGAATCTCTGAGTTCAGGTCTGTCAGCGGAATCTTCCAACCTTGAATGTGAAGAGGCTAGTACACTCCAGTAGTGAGCATAACGACCAATTCAAAGTATAAATAAGTCAGTTGCTTGGTGCAAATTGTGCAGCTCCATCCAAAAATACTGTAACAATGTTTTACTGTAAGCGTACACCTTCATAAATGTAACGTTACAATTAGGTCAGTCAAGTGTTCGGTTCACTGCAAGGTTACCCACGGCGATGCTTTCTCACCTGAATAATATGCGTTGTTCTTGGATCTTTCTTGATACCTCATCTCAAATCACAAGTAATTCCCGCATTTCATTCTCGGTGGAATGTTCCGTTATATAAGTCTCCGTTCCTCTTCATCCTGAGGAGTTTTCTATTTGGCGCCACCTAGTGGCCACGAGACTACATCACCAGCCGAGAAGCTATTTCTGTTGAAACATGTTTCGACATAATCCTGTTTTCATACGTCTCAGTGGCTGGTGTATATATGTATATAAATGACTGGATTTTACTACTGGACATATGTGTATGCGAAATAGTGTTAGTTTTTCCTCATCTTAATAATGTAGGCGTAACCCAAACATGTTCATGCCAACCAAATAATAGTACATTCTCTGTTATTAGAAACATACAAAAAAACATAACACAATTAACATTGTCCCCCCCAAAGTATACTGTTAACAATGCTGTATTCCCATTTCCAGTGGTCAAACTCATCAAATGAAATTAACAAGACTTGTAGGCATGCGTGCATATATATTTTTAGATATATAATACAATATACATGTTGTTAAATATTGTTTCCATTCTGTGACCCACTGCCGAACTACCTGTATATGTACGAAGGTGAGCATCTGTTCATTTGGACAATGGAGTTGATTATATTAAAGGCTTCTTTGTTTTGGACACAATTGGACTACAATGATTTTATTTCAATCGGGTGTACAGAAAGTAAGTATAAAGAAACGGGCATTGGACAAGTATTTAGTCCTAATGATGACTTTGTCCTCAACAGGGCTCCAAAGAACTGTTATTTTGGGACATTTCGTTTTTTCCGTCCAGGTATCATCCCACAGTGTGTTATCCAATATCACTGCTGTTTACAAAGTGCTAAGTTATCATCCATGCAGATATCTTGATAGATTCATAGAGAGGTGAATAGACAGCTGCTGGGTGGATAATAGACAGACAGGTGTAGTCCAGTGGTGAAGAGTCAGGGCCTTCAAGGTATTCAGAGAAGACCCTGGAACTGTCAGATGAAACAACAAAAAAATCGAATTAATTGTATAAAAAATAAAATGTAATACAATTTAATAAAATTTATCAAATCGTATCTGTGTTGTTGATCTGTTATATTCCAGTGTTACGTTGATTTGTTTGTCTTTCTCGGTCCATGCACTACGCATTTGAGTGGTTTTCGATTTGGTCTTTAAGTGAACATCATTGGTGAGTGAGACTCATTTGTCTTTGCTGGTTTTGTCTCAGTGTTGCGTCTCGTTGAGCTGGTTGATGCATTTAGTTTCCACACACTTGTTGACTGATTAGTTAATGGCTGTCTTGGGTTTGTTAAGCATTGTTGGGCATTTGAATTGAGAGTTTTGACTTGATCTTTCTTTGCATCGCTTAACGTGAAAAGACTTAATGTAACTAAGAGTTACAAAACCGCGATCAATAATCACCTAATTTCTCTGGCATATGTCTTGTCATTAGCACTTTCACCTGTCAAAATATCTACACTTAAATCCTCCCATTATGGACGTTATGTGACATTGAGTGTTTTCCTCTCTATTGAGCCAGTAAGGAAGCCAGCTTTATGAGAGGAAAACACTTAATGTAACATAACTTCCGTAATAGTGGGATATAGGTTTTGATATTTTGACAGGTGAAAGTGCTAATGATAAGACATATGCCAGAGACATTTGGTGATTATTGATCACATTTACATTTACATTTAGGGCATTTGGCAGACGCTTTTATCCAAAGCGACTTACAAGATTTGGAACATTATGACATCATGGCTGCTTGGGTTTACCTGACAGTAAGAGGGGAGAGAGAAGAGAAGGACGGTGAAATGATGTAAAGAAACACACAACACGACAGACATCCAACAGACAGTGACACAAACAAACAAGAGAAACGTTGTAGGCACTTACTGTTTGACGGACATCTTGATAGATAAATAGACAGACACTCATATGACACATAGATCGATGATTAAATCTAAGTTGTCATAACAGCATTTGTAGTTGTTTGTAACTGTAGTGGTGAATAATGAAAGCAGTTCCTATCTATGTCCAGGTGGTGGCGGCAGAGAGCCACCTGAGTACAGCACGAACGCCGAGGTTTCTGGGTAGTGTAGTTTGTTATACTTCTGCGGAGAATGCAGAGAATACAACTTTACGAATCTATTTAAAACACATTGGCCGTGTGTATTTATTATTATTATTATTATTATAGCAATATATATACATATATATACACATATATGGCAACGAACAGATCCTATCCTCCTCATACATGTAACCGCTACGAGGCAAAGGAACGTCTTCCGACAGATAACCGGAAGAGGGCGGGTCTGACGCAGCTCTTTTCGAACTGCATTGTGGGATTGGTTGCCGGTAGGAAGCTTCTCGAAGGAACTGCAAAGATGATGGTGAGTGACTTAGCATCCGTGCTCCCTTTTTTAGCACACACATCCGTCTCCATCCTGCCGCTAAGTGTATATCGTTCTCCCCCGTACCGCACATGTAGTTCATGCTAACTATTAAGCTTCGTCTGGAGTCAATATTTTAGTCAAAATGCCAAAGATGACATGAGAAAAGGACCACCGATGCTAGTTAGCACCTTAGCTTCCCCCTCCCCTCTGGGTGTCAATGGGCGTGCGCGCTGCATCCACAATGAAGAGGACCTGCTGCTAGCATGCAACCGTACCATTGTTCTTAAAGATAATTAAATACAAACTATTTAAATGTTGTCGCTGTCAATGTTGCGTGACGGAAAGCTCATGCTATGCTAATGCTAAAGTCAGACATGTAAACACGAATCTAACGGCGACGTATTATTATTATGGTGATGAAGATGGTGTCATGCTGTCAATCAACGACACCAATTATCGACTCCTAACAATGTGACGTCATGTCTGCGTCGGTTTTACCTGATTAACCTTTTGATCAAATGTGATGATTCACTGAGTTCACGTCACATAATGCAGAAGTAGCAGACAAAGCCATCAACACACACACACCAGTTGAATGGCTTTACATTAGCCGTTTAGCAGACGCTTTTGTCTAAAACAACGTGCAATAAGCTCATTCAACAGGTAGACACGAGAGACACCAGAAGTCATAAGTGCATTTATCTCATAACACGCCTCTTAAGAGCTGAATCAGTGCTCGGGTAAAAGTACAAGAAGTTGTCTCCATAGATTTGACACAATAAGAACATCATCAAACAGGAGCTACAAAGACACAATGGTGAAACCTGAATCTGCTGAGTCAAGGCCTGTGTTTCTAACTTCAACCAGGCGTTGGTTCCGCCCATGTATTGGCAAGCCCTCTTGTGTCCTGCCTTAATGTATTTGTCCATCTTCCCATCCTCTCTCTCTCGCTCTCTCTCTCCCTGCAGCCCACACCAGTTATCCTGTTGAAGGAGGGGACTGACACCTCCCAGGGGGTCCCCCAGCTGGTCAGCAACATCAATGCCTGCCAGGTGGGTGTTGAAAAATCAAACTTACTCATGTGGTCATAATGAGACCGTACTGATTTTGAGGGATCTGTTCGACTGTGTGTGTGTGTGTCAAATCATCACTAAAGTGACACCTGTCATGTGACCCTGCAGGTGATTGCGGAGGCTGTCAGGACCACCCTCGGTCCCCGGGGGATGGACAAGCTGATGGTGGACAGCAGAGGTGAGAAGAAGAGACGTTATTGAACTTTTACCTGAACACATTGACATGTATATTTACCACATGCTGCTAACTATAGGCTTAATTAACCTGGGACGGACTCGATTGAAACGGGAGAGCGGTGGAGGGATGATGTGTATATTTTTGTAATGATCACGTTGTTTATATATATATATTTTGTGTTAAAGGCAAGGCCACCATCTCCAACGACGGCGCCACCATCCTGAAACTGCTGGATGTGGTGCACCCTGCCGCCAAAACCCTGGTGGACATCGCCAAGTCCCAGGACGCTGAGGTGAGGGGCACAGCCTCAAACCAGAGAGGAACCGGGGTCCTCCAGAGTACTCTGGTGGAGAGATGCTTGTTATGCCTCAGAGGATTGTTAGAACTACTACAGGCTTCATCAAGCTTTATTTTTTTTTATGTTTCGGGACTGATTTAATATGAGCTTCAACACGACTTCCACCTCAGGCTGACGGGCTTCGTGGTCGACTGTGATTTTATGAAACACAAGATGCTCAAATATATCTAGGAGATGATTCAAGATGACTTTATTTACCCCGAGGGAAATTAAGGTGCAACAGTTGAAACAGGGGGAATAAATGCACACACAAATATACTAATACCTAAAAACTAAATAACAACAAACTAAACTAAACTAGTATAAGCAAAATATAACTAAATGAAATCTAAATGTATTGACAGATGAATTGCACAATTTACAGTATTATTATTATTACTACAGTAATACGTAGGTATATACAATATATAACAATACGTATAGTGCAATTGGCAGTAATAAAATACTAATAAATAACTGATGAATACTGAAAAAGTGACATGGGAAATTGAATTTACAGTGCAAAATTACAGTGAAAGGATTTACAGTGCGTTGACCAAAAAATAATAACACATAATAACAATAATAATAACACAGTGCGTTGACCATGATTGCAACAGGATGGGAGTTGACACCAAAGTGTTGGTTTAGTGACGGCAGCGTCAGGGCTGATGGTCCTCGTCTGACCGCCTGGTCTCTCTTTCTCTCTCACGCTCTTTCTGCGCGTGGTCACCCAGGTGGGCGACGGCACCACGTCCGTCACCCTGCTGGTGGCTGAGTTCCTGAGGCAGCTGAAGCCGTACGTGGAGGAGGGCCTCCACCCTCAGACCATCATCCGGGCCTTCCGCACCGCCACCGTGCTCGCCGTCAAGAAGATCAACGACATCTCCGTCCCCATCAAGAAGGGAGACAAGAAGTAAGCAGCTAGGTTTATTTTTTATTATTATTTTTTTTGCTTTCTGTTGGGTGTGCATATTGTGTGTTTCTATACATCAATTCACCGTCCATCTCTTATCTCTCCCCTTCCATCCTCTCTCCCCTTCCATCCTCTCTCTCTCGCTCTCTCTCTCTTCCCCCCTCCCAGGGAGCAGAGGGAGCTGCTGATCAAGTGTGCCTCCACGGCGCTCAACTCCAAGCTGATCGCCGGTCAGAAGGGCTTCTTCTCCCAGATGGTGGTGGACGCCGTCATGTCCCTGGACGAACTGCTGCCCCTCAAGATGATCGGCATCAAGAAGGTCCAGGGAGGAGCGCTGGAGGTCCGTGGCTCGGATTGGTTTAATTCTGTTTAACAGAAAATGATCAACGTTTAGACTGTCAACGTCTCTATACAACAATGATTATTAAAACAACTTCTTTGTCTCCCGGCAGGAGTCCCAGCTGGTGGACGGCGTGGCCTTCAAGAAGACCTTCTCGTACGCCGGCTTCGAGATGCAGCCCAAGCGTTACGACAACCCCAAGATCGCCCTGCTGAACGTGGAGCTGGAGCTCAAGGCGGAGAAGGAGAACGCCGAGGTCCGCGTCAGCAACGTCCAGGACTACCAGGCCATCGTAGATGCCGAGTGGAACATCCTGTATGACAAGCTGGAGAAGATCCACACGTCCGGCGCCAAGGTGGTGCTGTCCAAGCTGCCCATCGGGGACGTGGCCACGCAGTACTTCGCCGACCGGGACCTGTTCTGCGCCGGGCGCGTGCAGGAAGAGGACCTCAAGAGGACCATGATGGTAGGAGGAGGAACGCTCCAAGATGGCGCTTTAGTTCATCGGCTGTGTTACTGAGATGAATCAAAGTGCTTCACTGGGGGGTGTGTGTGTGTGTGTGTAAGCTGAGATTGATTGTTTGCTTTCTTCCTGGCCAGGCTTGCGGTGGCTCCATCCAGACCTCCGTGGGGGCCATGACACCCAACGTCCTGGGCCAGTGTGCGCTGTTTGAGGAGGTGCAGGTGGGAGGAGAGAGGTACGGCCGACACGCACACACCCCACCACTTATTGTTTAATTACACGACGGACCTCCATGTGGTGACTTTCTCTCTCTATCCCTTCCCCCCTCACCTGTGCAGGTATAACTTCTTCAAGGGCTGCCCCAAGACCAAGACATGCACCATGCTGCTGAGGGGCGGGGCCGAGCAGTTCATGGAGGAGACGGAGCGCTCGCTGCACGACGCCATCATGATCGTCAGACGGGCCATCAAGGTGAGCTGGTTTATAACATGACTAGGAGTCATGTTATGGCATAACTGGAGAAGTCTGGGGGTTTTGGCCAGATGTACAGTCGCTGGCAGTAGCTCAGGGGGTAAAGCGGGGTTGTCTGGCAACTCTAAGGTCGCTGGTTCGATCCCCTCGCTCCTTCTAGCCAAGTGTAGAGGTGTCCCTAAGCAAGGCACCCGACCTAACCCTAACTGACCAGCTGGCTGTCTCCTTGCAGAGCTGACACTGCTGTCGGGTATGTGAATGGGTGAATGTGAGGCAATAATTGTAATGCTCTTTCGTTAAAAGCGCTATATTAAATATTATCCATTTACAATTTGCTTCAATGCAAATTCAGTCTGTCACTGTAGACTGTACAGGACTGAGGTTAGAATTGCAATAAGACATGTTGAATATGAAACTTTATTCACAAGCTGTAGCGGCCGCTGTATGTCCAATGCCAAGGTTCCGGGTTAAATTCCCCCATGTTCGCTGGACAGATGCTTGAACAAGCATCTGTCTAATCACACCTGTACACACCTATCTAATAACTTGACCCCCTGTGTGTGTGTGCAGAATGACTCCATCGTGGCGGGGGGCGGGGCCATCGAGATGGAGCTGTCCAAGTATCTGAGGGACTACTCCCGCACCATCCCTGGGAAGCAGCAGCTGCTGATCGGAGCCTACGCCAAGGCCCTGGAGATCATCCCCCGGCAGCTGTGCGACAACGCCGGCTTCGACGCCACCAACATCCTCAACAAGCTGCGCGCCAAGCACGCACAGGTGGGCATTCACCCACTCACTCAGACACTCACTCACTCAGACACTCACTCACTCAGACACTCACTCACTCACTCACTCAGACACACTACCGGCTCTGATCAAGAGTTCATTGCGTTAGGAAGCGTTAGTGTAGTTTGTTTTGTTTCAGATGAACTCTGTCTCTCTCAAACTTTGTTATGAAGACGGCATCTTCACAGCTGTTTTTAAAGGATAGTATAATGTACACCGGGGAGTTATTCATGCTCTTAATAACAAATGAATGACCCTAACTGCTTAAATTGTTCTAAGCTAAAGAATAATGATTCTTGATTGGTTTAACTCTACTAATCTCTGTCCCTCTGTCCTCCCTCCCTCTCTGTCCTGGTCTTCATCCTCTGTCTGTGTCCCTCTCTCCCTTTTCTCTCTCTTCTGTCCTCTCTCTCTCTCCCCCCCACAGGGTGGCATGTGGTACGGCGTGGACATCAACAACGAGGACATCGCCGACAACTACGTGGCGTGCGTCTGGGAGCCGTCCATCGTGCGCATCAACGCCCTGACCGCCGCCTCCGAGGCCGCCTGCCTCATCCTCTCCGTGGACGAGACCATCAAGAACCCCCGCAGCAGCATGGACGGACCGCCGGGCGGCGGCGCCGGGAGGGGGCGCGGCCGCGGCCGACCCCACGCCCACTAGGGAGAGAAGGAGGAAGAGGCGGAGCTTTGGGATCAGACAAACGCGCACGGGTCGTTTTGGAGGATTGCCGATTTCTGTAGTGTGGCCACCAGGGGGCGACAGGAGCCGTTAAATCTAAAACAAACAGTGGCGTTAGTTCAAGTACACCTCGGTTATTTTTTTTTGTTACTGTTTTCATTTTCTCCGAGCGCTCGGCTGTACGTGTTGCAGAAGTGTGTTGTTGGAATATGAATGTCACTGTATTTTGTTAACTATGTTTTTGGCCCGTAACAATCTCCACCATAACAAGATGTCGTAAAAACGACTTGATTTAGGACAAAACAACCACACACTCCTGTCCCCTAGAATTGACACACACAATAATAAACCCGGGGGTCGGTACCGTGTGGGAAAGCACTGATGATTGGCTGTTGAGTAGTTCTGAAGCGGTTTCTTATTGGTCGGGGCTGTGAGACTATTTATTGGACTGTCCTTGTCAATAAAATCCATGGCTTAAAGAATCTTGTCTCTCTATTTGTGTCTTTACTGGACCTGGTTTTCATTAAGGATCTGTTGATCGAAGACTGCCCTTTCTGAAAATTTGGATTATATTTTGGATATTAAACCACTTGACTAATGAGTCAATTGCTATGGAATAAGCATGCTAACTTTCAATTGGTTAGCATTGTATGTTTCCGATTAAATTAATCTAAATGCCGATACGGGTACTTTTAATGTATTTTTATAAATAATTCAGCTTAAGTTCACGACTATAGGGTATGGTAAAATGTATGATGCCAAATGTTAACGTTTTCAACTGCGACAATCTATATGATTATTTATACAAACACTGAATTACCAATAAATACAATTATCAATATTTCTAAAATGATCGTCACTGGACACTCAGGCACGTTGTGCCAACCTTGAGCACATGCGTGCCAACGCGCGTATTTGATTGGCTCGTGTATAGTGGCGCGCTTGGTTTGGAACCCCGGCCATGTCCCGTGCACCTCCTCGGTGCTTAAGCCCCGTGTGAGACCCTCCGCTCTGGGCGCACCCGCCGTTCAATACACGCGCTCCTCCCGACGTGGTGTGTGTCTGTGTGTGTACAGCCGTGGCGGGAAATGTGAAGTGGAGGAGGAAAAGCGCGAGAGAGACGAGTTGACAATAATGGACGACTTCGGAGTTTACGCCGTTGTAGGACTCAATAATCCTCCTCAGAGGCTTATCTGGTAAGAAGTTAAAGCTTTAGATAGATAGATAACCAAACTGTCATATCAACTGATATTACTGTTATTATAATGCGGTTAATTCTGTTTTGCCCGTTGATTCGCGCCCTCAACGCGGTTGAACAATAAATATACGTTTTGCTGTAGTCGCCGTTGGTTTAATTAGATCACGCCTATTGTAATTACAGTAATATGAATGATGCTGTTTCGTCCAAAAAGCTTATTCTGTCTTTTTTCCCCTTGAATCATTTCAGTCCAAACGGGTCTGGTCGCACGTCGCTTGCAGTTCCCCCCAGCGCCCGCCAGGTGGTGCTGTTCACCTGCGGCCCCTGGGCCCAGAGGGTCTGCGTCGACGCAGAACTGAACGACGCTGACGGCATGCCAATCACCATAGGGAAACTGACTCCCTATAACAAGTATGTTTCATTTGTTTTATTTTATTTTAGGTATATTTTCTATAATGTCCATATTTAAATAATAACCCCAACTGTCATATGTTTTTAACATTCATAACAGTTGTCGACGATGCCGTTAATTGTGTCTATGATGCCGTTGATTGTGTCTATGATGGCGTTAATTGTGTCTATGATGCCCTATTGACGATGTGTTGGATGACGTGGTCCCTCCAGGTGTCTGTCCTGGGAGCAGTGGGAGGAGGAGGACGTCTGGACAGGCGGAGTGGTGCTCAGAGTCACTCTGGAGGGAGGGAACCTGGTAATATTCTATGTAATATTTCATCATGTGACACTAATGTATTGTGATACGGAGACGTTATAAACATTGGTAATATTTCACAATAGGGTATCAATTCAGTATGTGATACGGAGACCTTGGCTTTTGGCGGCAGGGTAGCTCAGTCGGTAGGGGGCTTAGGGCTTGGGAACCGGAAGGCCGCAGGTTCAAGTCCCCCGAAAACACCTGGGAACTGCCCAGGTGCCCTTGAGCAAGGCACCAGACTCCCCTACACTGCTTCTCGGGCAGCTGGATATAAAACTGTATTAGGATCAACTGCTCCTAATGCTAGGATGGGTTAAATGCAGATAAACTCATTTCACTGTGTGTTTACATGTATGAGAGCACTAGAGAGGATTCAATCCTCCAGATTTAGAATGTGGGCTCTGTGCTCCTTCCTTTTGGCTAACAGAGGAGTATCTTCTTCACCGTGGTCATCACTTTTATGTAACGTCATTTTTACATTATATGTTATAGATAATATAGAAAATATAAATATTTTCGCTTTGGTCCAGCCATTAATTTGGTCTTTGTCTCGTGTTTCCAGGTGAAAGCTGATATCTCTGACCCAAAGATCAACCTGACCATTAAGGAATTCACTCCAGAGGTAATACTGTGTGTGTGTGTGTGTGTGTGTGTGTGTGTGTGTGTGTGTGTGTGTGTGTGTGTGTGTGTGTGTGTGTGTGTGTGTGTGTGTGTGTGTGTGTGTGTGTGTGTGTGTGTGTGTGTGTGTGTGTGTGTGTGTGTGTGTGTGTGTGTGTGTGTGTGTGTGTGTGTGTGTGTGTGTGTGTGTGTGTCATTTAATTCTGTGTCCCTGGTGAGATTATACCAAACCATTAAGATGAATATTATTCTCAGCGATGTTGTATCCTCCTCATACTTCATGTTGGCTTTAAAATCAGTGGCTTTTATATTCAGCGGTGAATTATTTTCGGACCGCTTCTCAGACCCATGGGTGTAATTCTGCCAGCTTGTTACTTCATGCCTCTGTGATGATGTGAACCCACCACCAGTGTCCCACAGCGCCCCCTGCAGCACGGGAGAGCAAGAGGAAGAGGGGACGACAGGAGGAGGAGGACAAAGAGGAGGAGCTAGAAGATGAGAAAGAGGGGGGGGAGGAGAACATGTGCCCGAATGGACGCCTGGGGAAGAAGACGACCCTTGTGAGAAAGGTCAGGGGTCCTGGCAGGGCGGGCCAGAGGCTGTTGCAAGAGGACAAAACAGCCAAGACCAAGGCAGCAGGTGTGTGTGTGTGTGTGTGTGTGTGTGTGTGTGTGTGTGTGTGTGTGTGTGTGTGTGTGTGTGTGTGTGTGTGTGTGTGTGTGTGTGTGTGTGTGTGTGTGTGTGTGTGTGTGTGTGTGTGTGTGTGTGTGTGTGTGTGTGTGTGTGTGTGTGTGTGTGTGTCAAATCAAGTTTATTGTCACTTCACAGTTTACACAAGTATAAAGCAGTGGTGTGAAAATGTTATGTGCAATACCCGACGACAGACAGCAGTTATAAAAATAGAAAAAAATGAATCAAATTCAATGCATTGGCTATTGCCAGTGACAAAGGTGCATTATTTTATATTTATACTTCAATACATCATTGATATATTTGAGCTCACCTCACTTTTCTGAATATCAGATCCATTATACAAGATTAGTATCGACTGCTTGTGTGTTTGGTCTGATCTGTAGACGGTGAATTTGTGCCGTTCCATGTCTATTGATTTTATTGCCTCATTATTGATAACGGGCTCTCTCTGTCTCTCTCTAGTCAACGAGACGGCGCAGGTGAAGGGCATTGTGGGTAAAACGGCGCCACACGTCGTTGCGGCCAAGCGGAGAGGCCGGCCGGCCAAGAACGCCTCGCAGAACCGTAAGTGACCGCTTCCAAATATTTAGGGGGTTCATACAGAGTCAAAAGAGACGGCTGTGGAAGGTTCCATCACGCTCACCCCCCCCCCCCCACCAAGTGAGCGTAATGGAACCTTCCAAGATGTCCTCTTGTAGTTCCTAGCGCCTCCTGACGCGTTGTTGACCCTCCAGTGTCTGCGGTGGCTCCGCCTCCCGTCAGCCCGTCGGGCCGCTGGGGTCAGACCATGTGTCCCGTCGACGAGCAGACGGCCATCCTGATTGGTGGACAGGGCGCCCGCATGCAGTTCTGCAAGGACCCCATGTGGAAGCTCTGCACAGGTTGGTTAACACTCTCACACTCTCTCTCACACTCTCTCTCTCTCTCAGTATCACACTCGCTCACTCACTCACTCTCTCACACTTACTCTCTCTCACTCTGTGTCTCTCTCACTCTGTGTCTCTCACACTCACTCTGTGTCTCTCACACTCACTCTCTCTCACTCTGTGTCTCTCACACTCACTCTGTGTCTCTCACACTCACTCTCTCTCACTCTGTGTCTCTCACACTCACTCTGTGTCTCTCACACTCACTCTGTCTCTCACACTCACTCTGTGTCTCTCACACTCACTCTCTCTCACTCACTCTCTCACACTCTGTGTCTCTCACACTCACTCTGTGTCTCTCACACTCACTCTCTCTCACTCTGTCTCTCACACTCACTCTGTGTCTCTCACACTCACTCTCTCTCACTCACTCTCTCACACTCTGTGTCTCACTCACTCACTCTCTCTCACTCTGTCTCTCTCTCACTCTCTCACACTCACTCTGTGTCTCTCACACTTACTCCCACTCTCTCTCTCTCTCTCTCTGTCTGTCTGTCTGTCTGTCTGTCTGTCTGTCTGTCTGTCTGTCTGTCTGTCTGTCTGTCTGTCTGTCTGTCTGTCTGTCTGTGTCTGTCTGTCTGTCTGTCTCCCCCCCCCCCCCCCCCACTCTCCATCCATTCCCATTCATCTCCATGGTTCCCCCAGAGGACGTGTCGTGGGTGCCGGCGGAGACCCTGGCGGTGGGCCCCACCCCCGAGGGGAGGATCGGCCACACGGCCGTCCACGACCCAGACTCGGGGCGCATCTTCGTGTTCGGAGGCTCCAAGAACGGGAAGTGGTTCAACGACGTCCACATCCTGGACACGCGCAGCTGGAGGTGGACCATGGTGGAGGTGAGCATCCAACCTGTCTGAGTACTGGTTTCTACTGGTTTAGGACTGGTTTGAGACTACTGGTCTACTACTGGTTTTATCGATCACGGTTGGTTGTTGTGAAGGATTTTCTTTTAGCGGTGGGTAAATGTAAATTTATCTCGTAAATGTATTTAATTAAATTATTCATTTAATTTAAAATTAATTTGTTTGTATCCTCTTTTTATCGGTTATGGTTGTTTCTTTGTTAATTATTCATTCTTATTTGTAATAAGAAAAGTATTTTAGTGGTGTGTAATACATCTATTAAATAAAATATCTCATTTAACAGATGTTTTTGCGTATTTTAGTTAGTAGATATTGAGTACATATTTTAAAGGAGTCGGCCAGGTCAAAAATAACTGACCAATATAAGACCAAACTGTTCCAATTGGTCCAATCAGAACCAAAACCACCAACTACTAAACTATACTACTACTAATACTGTGAAGAGTTGATTCAATAGTGAATCAACCTCCTATGTAACGAACCTTGGTCCTCCTCTTCCCCTCCCCCCACCAGGCCCAGGGTAAGGTGCCCCCGCTGGCCTACCACAGCTGCAGCTTGTTCCGGGGCGAACTATTTGTGCTGGGGGGGGTGTTCCCGCTGCCCCACCCGCAGCCCGACGGCTGCAGCGACTCCCTGTACATCTTCGACCCCCACCTCTCCATCTGGTACCAGCCCATCGTCACGGGGGACAAGCCCTCCCCCCGCTCAGGGTGAGCTGCCACTTGGTTTGGTCCACTGGGACTTGATGTGAATTAGCAGATAGGGGTTGTACAGTACAGAGACGGGTCATTAAGGAGCAGGTAGGGGTTACACAGTACAGAGACGGGTCATTAAGGAGCAGGTAGGGGTTACACAGTACAGAGACGGGTCATTAAGGAGCAGGTAGGGGTTACACAGTACAGAGACGGGTCATTAAGGAGCAGGTAGGGGTTAGACAGTACAGAGACGGGTCATTAAGGAGCAGGTAGGGGTTAGACAGTACAGAGACGGGTCATTAAGGAGCAGGTAGGGGTTAGACAGTACAGAGACGGGTCATTAAGGAGCAGGTAGGGGTTACACAGTACAGAGACGGGTCATTAAGGAGCAGGTAGGGGTTAGACAGTACAGAGACGGGTCATTAAGGAGCAGGTAGGGGTTAGACGTACAGAGACGGGTCATTAAGGAGCAGGTAGGGGTTAGACCGTACAGAGACGGGTCATTAAGGAGCCGGTAGGGGTTAGACAGTACAGAGACGGGTCATTAAGGAGCAGGTAGGCGTTAGACGGTACAGAGACGGGTCATTAAGGAGCAGGTAGGGGTTAGACCGTACAGAGACGGGTCATTAAGGAGCTGGTAGGGGTTAGACCGTACAGAGACGGGTCATTAAGGAGCAGGTAGGGGTTAGACAGTACAGAGACGGGTCATTAAGGAGCAGGTAGGGGTTAGACCGTACAGAGATGGGTCATTAAGGAGCAGGTAGGGGTTAGACAGTACAGAGACGGGTCATTAAGGAGCAGGTAGGGGTTAGACCGTACAGAGACGGGTCATTAAGGAGCAGGTAGGGGTTAGACAGTACAGAGACGGGTCATTAAGGAGCAGGTAGGGGTTAGACAGTACAGAGACGGGTCATTAAGGAGCAGGTAGGGGTTAGACGGTACAGAGACGGGTCATTAAGGAGCTGGTAGGGGTTAGACCGTACAGAGACGGGTCATTAAGGAGCAGGTAGGGGTTAGACAGTACAGAGACGGGTCATTAAGGAGCAGGTAGGGGTTAGACCGTACAGAGATGGGTCATTAAGGAGCAGGTAGGGGTTAGACAGTACAGAGACGGGTCATTAAGGAGCAGGTAGGGGTTAGACCGTACAGAGACGGGTCATTAAGGAGCAGGTAGGGGTTAGACCGTACAGAGACGGGTCATTAAGGAGCAGGTAGGGGTTAGACAGTACAGAGACGGGTCATTAAGGAGCAGGTAGGGGTTAGACAGTACAGAGACGGGTCATTAAGGAGCAGGTAGGGGTTACACAGTACAGAGACGGGTCATTAAGGCGCAGGTAGGGGTTAGACAGTACAGGGTCATTAAGGAGCAGGTAGGGGTTAGACAGTACAGAGACGGGTCATTAAGGCGCAGGTAGGGGTTACACAGTACAGAGACGGGTCATTAAGGCGCAGGTAGGGGTTAGACAGTACAGGGTCATTAAGGCGCAGGTAGGGGTTAGACAGTACAGGGTCATTAAGGAGCAGGTAGGGGTTAGACAGTACAGAGACGGGTCATTAAGGAGCAGGTAGGGGTTACACAGTACAGAGACGGGTCATTAAGGAGCAGGTAGGGGTTACACAGTACAGAGACGGGTCATTAAGGAGCAGGTAGGGGTTACACAGTACAGAGACGGGTCATTAAGGAGCAGGTAGGGGTTAGACAGTACAGAGACGGGTCATTAAGGAGCAGGTAGGGGTTAGACAGTACAGAGACGGGTCATTAAGGAGCAGGTAGGGGTTAGACAGTACAGAGACGGGTCATTAAGGAGCAGGTAGGGGTTACACAGTACAGAGACGGGTCATTAAGGAGCAGGTAGGGGTTAGACAGTACAGAGACGGGTCATTAAGGAGCAGGTAGGGGTTAGACGTACAGAGACGGGTCATTAAGGAGCAGGTAGGGGTTAGACCGTACAGAGACGGGTCATTAAGGAGCCGGTAGGGGTTAGACAGTACAGAGACGGGTCATTAAGGAGCAGGTAGGGGTTACACAGTACAGAGACGGGTCATTAAGGAGCAGGTAGGGGTTAGACAGTACAGAGACGGGTCATTAAGGAGCAGGTAGGGGTTAGACGTACAGAGACGGGTCATTAAGGAGCAGGTAGGGGTTAGACCGTACAGAGACGGGTCATTAAGGAGCCGGTAGGGGTTAGACAGTACAGAGACGGGTCATTAAGGAGCAGGTAGGCGTTAGACAGTACAGAGACGGGTCATTAAGGCGCAGGTAGGGGTTACACAGTACAGAGACGGGTCATTAAGGCGCAGGTAGGGGTTAGACAGTACAGGGTCATTAAGGCGCAGGTAGGGGTTAGACAGTACAGGGTCATTAAGGAGCAGGTAGGGGTTAGATGGTACAGAGACAGGTCATTAAGGCGCAGGTAGGGGTTAGACAGTACAGGGTCATTAAGGCGCAGGTAGGGGTTAGACAGTACAGGGTCATTAAGGAGCAGGTAGGGGTTAGATGGTACAGAGACAGGTCATTAAGGAGCAGGTAGGGGTTACACAGTACAGAGACGGGTCATTAAGGAGCAGGTAGGGGTTAGACAGTACAGAGACGGGTCATTAAGGAGCAGGTAGGGGTTAGACGTACAGAGACGGGTCATTAAGGAGCAGGTAGGGGTTAGACCGTACAGAGACGGGTCATTAAGGAGCCGGTAGGGGTTAGACAGTACAGAGACGGGTCATTAAGGAGCAGGTAGGCGTTAGACAGTACAGAGACGGGTCATTAAGGCGCAGGTAGGGGTTACACAGTACAGAGACGGGTCATTAAGGCGCAGGTAGGGGTTAGACAGTACAGGGTCATTAAGGCGCAGGTAGGGGTTAGACAGTACAGGGTCATTAAGGAGCAGGTAGGGGTTGGACAGTACAGAGACGGGTCATTAAGGAGCAGGTAGGGGTTAGACAGTACAGAGACGGGTCATTAAGGAGCAGGTAGGGGTTAGATGGTACAGAGACAGGTCATTAAGGAGCAGGTAGGGGTTGGACAGTACAGAGACGGGTCATTAAGGAGCAGGTAGGGGTTAGACAGTACAGAGACGGGTCATTAAGGAGCAGGTAGGGGTTAGACGGTACAGAGACGGGTCATTAAGGAGCAGGTAGGGGTTAGACGGTACAGAGACGGGTCATTAAGGAGCAGGTAGGGGTTAGATGGTACAGAGACAGGTCATTAAGGAGCAGGTAGGGGTTGGACAGTACAGAGACGGGTCATTAAGGAGCAGGTAGGGGTTAGACAGTACAGAGACGGGTCATTAAGGAGCAGGTAGGGGTTAGACGGTACAGAGACGGGTCATTAAGGAGCAGGTAGGGGTTAGACGGTACAGAGACGGGTCATTAAGGAGCAGGTAGGGGTTAGACAGTACAGAGACGGGTCATTAAGGAGCAGGTAGGGGTTAGACGGTACAGAGACGGGTCATTAAGGAGCAGGTAGGGGTTAGACGGTACAGAGACGGGTCATTAAGGAGCAGGTAGGGGTTAGACAGGACAGACGGGTCATTAAGGAGCAGGTAGGGGTTAGACAGTACAGGGTCATTAAGGAGCAGGTAGGGGTTAGACCGTACAGAGACGGGTCATTAAGGAGCAGGTAGGGGTTAGACAGTACAGAGACGGGTCATTAAGGAGCAGGTAGGGGTTAGACGGTACAGAGACGGGTCATTAAGGAGCAGGTAGGGGTTAGACAGGACAGACGGGTCATTAAGGAGCAGGTAGGGGTTAGACGGTAAAGAGACGGGTCATTAAGGAGCAGGTAGGGGTTAGACAGTACAGAGACGGGTCATTAAGGAGCAGGTAGGGGTTAGACAGTACAGAGACAGGTCATTAAGGAGCAGGTAGGGGTTAGACAGTACAGAGACGGGTCATTAAGGAGCAGGTAGGGGTTAGACAGTACAGAGACGGGTCATTAAGGAGCAGGTAGGGGTTAGACAGTACAGAGACGGGTCATTAAGGAGCAGGTAGGGGTTAGACAGTACAGAGACGGGTCATTAAGGAGCAGGTAGGGGTTAGACGGTAAAGAGACGGGTCATTAAGGAGCAGGTAGGGGTTAGACAGGACAGACGGGTCATTAAGGAGCAGGTAGGGGTTAGACAGGACAGACGGGTCATTAAGGAGCAGGTAGGGGTTCTACGGTAATCTAATCTAATCCTCTCTCTCTCCACCAGTCACTCTGCGTGTGTGATGCAGGAGAGGAAGATCTACGTGTTCGGGGGATGGGACACCCCCGTCTGCTACAACGACATGTACACACTAGACCTGGGTAAGACACACACACACACACACACACACACACACACACACACATCATTAAACTGCATTGAAAGCTTATATTTGTCTTATTTGGGAAAAGTCAAGAAAAAACTAATGTTAAATCAGATAAATGTAAATTCCGGTCGCCCTCCGTCATGTTTCAGGACTCATGGAGTTTTCTGCTGTGCAGACGACTGGGAAAGCTCCATCGCCTCGCAGGTACTCACTCACTCACTCACTCGCTCTGTCTCACTCACTCACTCACTGTCTCTCACTCACTCACTCTGTCTCTCTCACTCACTGACTCAGTGTCTCTCTCATACTCACTCAGTGTCTCTCTCACTCACTCTCTCACTCACTCTGTCTCTCTCATACTCACTCACTCTGTCTCACTCACTGTCTCTCACTCACTCACTCACTCACTCACTCACTCAGTGTCGCTCTCACTCAATCACTCACTCAGTCTCTCTCACTCACTCACTCTCATATTCTCTCACTCTGTGTCTCTCTCATATTCACTCACACACTCACTCTGTCGTGTGTGTGCGTGTGTGTGTGTGTGTGTGTGTGTGTGTGTGTGTGTGTGTGTGTGTGTGTGTGTGTGTGTGTGTGTGTGTGTGTGTGTGTGTGTGTGTGTGTGTGTGTGGTGTGTGTGTGTGTGTGTGTGTGTGTGTGTGTGTGTGTGTGTGTGTGTGTGTGTGTGTGTGTGTGTGTGTGTGTGTGTGTGTGTGTGTGTGTGTGTGTGTGTGTCCCCCCTCCCAGCTGGCAGGCCAGTGCGGTCCTGTCCTCCTCTCAGTTCCTGGTCCACGGTGGTTACAACGGACACGTGGCTCTCAGTGACACCTTCATCTTCGACATAGGTCAGAGGTCACACGGGGCCTGTCCACCCCTCGTCCCTAATACTAATTCCACTTCTTTCTTGTTAATGAGTCTTCGGTTATTAATTAATAATTGTTTCTATATATATTTTTTACCCATTCACTTGTCCTTCTGAACAATAATATAAGTCAAATTCATGATGGTTTAGCTGTAATATATGATGGTGCTTCTGTTTAATATGAATAATAATTTATCATAAATATATTAATAATTGCTGATAGTGTGTGATAGTGCTTCTGTTTAATATTAATAATCATAACTAATATTAATAATGTCGTGTTTGTTTCCTCAGAAACCAACTGTTGGACGGAGGTCATCCACTCGGGTCTCTCTGTTCCCAGGGCCGGACACTCCATCATCTCCATGGCGATAACCGGCGGCCAATCGTCTGGCTCGGAGGAGGAGGGGGGGGAAAGGGGCGGGGCCTCGGACAGCCTCCTGGTGTTCGGGGGCGGGGACAACGAGGGCCACTTCTACTCTGACCTGACGGTGGTGGGCGTACGAGAGCTGCTGGGGGCGGTCGAGCATAGTTAGTCTAACGGAAAAGAGAGAGAGAGAGAGAGAGAGTGACGCCCCCTTTTCTTTCATTCAGGGCTGAAGTTCTTTATTTTTTACTTTATATTCTAAACATTGAATTTTTGTTGGTATTCAAAAAGTTGTATTATGGTGTATTTAATGTAACAGTTTTCTTATATAGGTCTTTATTTTGATAGAGGATTTAGTTTCTACAAGATCATCTGTTTTGACATCAGTGTGTGTGTGTGTGTGTGTGGAAGGTTTGAATCACTGTTCTTGGCTGAATGCTTCTCACTACAACTGATTGATCAGTTAGAGCATTTGAATAATGTCAAGTTTTTTCTTCCGATTCCTCTGGTCTCATCTGACTGGTTTTAACCTGCTGTGTTTTCTACACCACTGCTTTGATCTCTGTTGCTATAAATCCATGTTCCTTGGTCACACAAGTTGGCTCCCTAATCATAATGTTCAAAGTGCTTATGTAACTTCTGTATGGTGTAATTATAACAGTCATATCACATTTGTTTTCTATGTTGAGTTTGTGTTGTCTGTTCTGTTCTTTTAAATAATAAACCATCAAACTGTTCTCTGTGCATTTCATATATTTCACATATTTCATGTTAAGGTGTTCTACTGAAAATGTTACATGTGTTGTTATTAGTTATATATACTATAAGTCTAGTTTAAAGATCTACTAGCACATAAGAAAATGCTACAAACGCAATTCGACTTTGACATATCAAATTGCTGCTATGTTAGCTTTCCACTTACTTTACACCTCTATATTCTGTGGCTTCTGGACAGAAATCTGACCAACTTCCATGTGTTACGAAAAGGCCCGAAAGTTAAGTTTCAACAGGTGTGTCACCTCAACAGGTGAGCCTGGAGGTCCGCCTATCATCAGCCAATACTCCAATCATCTTCATTTGCTTCTGCCATCAGGCTACTTAACGCAGACAGCGGTCATCTGAAATGACTGGTTCCACTGGGTTATTTATTAATTAATTAGATCTATTACTAAATGTTTTATTTTATCTACCACTGCTCGTTGTTGTAGGGCTGTATGGTTGCCTTTGACATATAAGTATATTGTCTGTGAGTGTTTTTCAGTTGTAAGGACTGGTAAACTGCAAATGAATTGCCCTTCTTAATTATGTTGTCTCAATCTGAATAAGAAGTTGTGCGTGCAATGCCATGTTTAACCGATAGAGGGCGTCCTCTAATGTAAACTCTCACAACAAGTGGTGTTGGGGCTTCGGTTCTCCTTCACTACAAACCTACCAAAGCTACAGCATGTCCGCGGTGGATCAAATATAGACGCGATGCACCGTGTTGTCCACCAGGGGGCGACAGCGGACCGTCTGCTGTCCAAAAATCTGAGTAGCTGATATTTGGGATAATATTTATACATATTCTAAATATATATTTTTAAATATTTTTTGGTATTCAAAAAGTTGTTTTGTGGTCTTTTTAATTTAAATGTTTTGTTTTATATATACTGTATGTCTGATGACTATATCTTTATTTTGATAGAGGATGTGTTTCTACGAGATCATCTGGTTTGACATCAATGTGTATGGAAGGTTTGAATCACTGGCTGAATGCTGTTCACTACAACTGATTTATCAGTTAGAGCATTTGAATAATTATGCTCTTCCAAGACCCAGCTCTTCAGGGCTCTGGCTCCACAGTGGTGGAATGAACTCCCGTCTCACCCACCTGTTAAGAGTCCACCTGGACTCTCCATGAACCCTCCTTCTCCTTTGTGAACCCCTAACTTGCTTAAGTCCTGACATTAATAGCTCTTAGCATGTTGTATATTCTAGTTCTAAGTGTATATCCTTAATGTTGATAACACGCTCTCATCACAGCTACTTAAGCAGATGACCTGGCAGTACCACATTGTGTAATTCATCTTGTTAATAGGAATAATCATAATGTTCAAAGTGCTTCAATAACTTCTGTACGGTGTAATTATAACAGTCATATCACATTTGTTTTCTATGTTGAGTTTGTGTTGAGTCTGTTCTGTTCTTTTAAATAATAAACCATCAAACTGTTCTCTGTGCATTTCATATATTTGACATATTTCACATCTTATACCCTAACCTATGTTAAGGTGTTCTACTGAAAATTCACTTATTGGAAGAAGTTGTGTTGTTTTTAGGTAGACATACTTTAAGTGTAGTTTTAAGATATTTATTGATTTGATCTTCGACTAAATGCTTCTACTAAATAGTATCTACTGCTGCTCGTAGGGCTGTGTGGTTGCCTTTGACATATAAGTATCTTGTCTGTGAGGGTTTAAGGACTGGTAAACTGCAAATGAATTGCCCTTCTTAATTACGTTGTCTCAATCTGAATAAGAAGTTGTGCGTGCAATGTCATGTTTAACCGACAGAGGGCGTCCTCTAATGTAAACTCGTGTTGGGGCTTCGGT
>JANIIK010002545.1:0-7500 GCA_027704905.1 Muraenolepis orangiensis | reverse complement strand
GTCCTGAAACTTTGTTGGAGACCTCGGAGTACATTTGAAGGTCCTCTGCGCCGAGGAGGAGAAGAAGGAGAGAGGAGGCCCGGAGCCCCTCGGTACCGGTCCTGGTCCTGGTCCATCGAACCTCGAACAATCTTCTCCCTCCCTCCCTCCCTCTCCTCCTCCATCCCTCCTCCCTCCCTCTTCAACTTTTCTTGACGCTCGCGACCCAACCGTCTCTCCTCCCCCCTCGGCTCGCGCGGCGTCACGTCATCAGATCCTCGGCCCCCACCCCCCCCCCCCCCCCCCCACCAACCAACCGCTCGGCTCGGTTCCTCCGAACCACACCAAAGGACCACAGTGGATTTACTGCTTCTTTATTATACACATCATTAATAACAGCGGCGGTGTTGCTGTTGTTGCTGTTGTTGTTATTACGCGTTTATTTACTTTGGGCTCGGATGCTACGTTGCTAAACCATGGGACGTGTTGCTGCTAGCTAGTTAGCTGGCTAGCTGGCGAGCTAGCTGGAACCGCTCGGAGCTAGCTGGGGCTAACGGTAGCTAGCCGCCGATGGTGGGGCTTCTTCCTCGGACCTGTTGATTCACCCGGCTGGTTTAACTTTTAAACTTTAACGTTTTAATTGATTTAAAAAGTGCTGCACCGAAGACAAGTTGGAAGAGACTTGTCTCCCACTAAGACTATAACAAGATGTCCACCAGGATTCCTTTGGTGCAGGTCATTGAGAACTCCACAGGACAGGTAAGAGTTTGAACCCAATGTGACACCACTTATATATACATATATAGTGTTATATACAGATTATTATAATTATATATACGATATATATATATATATATATATACAATTAATTATACTAAATAACACGTCACCCCTGTACTTGACTTGAAGTGCCACTTCCAGGAGTTTTCCCACTCAATGTACAACATATCGCAATGTTGAATTTAACCCAATGTGCAAACACTTATGTGTATATGTATATATATATATATATATGTATATATGTATATATATATATATATATATATTATAACTGCTTACTATGTGTACTCATTGTACACTCCTGGTGAACTACACGTCACCCTGTACCAACTACTTGGTGGTGTTCTGAAGTTCCACTTTCAGGAGTTTGACCTCTCGATGTACACCATATCTCAATATTAAGTTTTACCCCATCGTGTCAATACATGTATATGTTTGTGTGTATATATAGATATGGTAATTATATATATATATATATATATTCTTTGTATACATCTACTGAACAACACGTCAAACTACTAGTATAAACCTATAGTGGTGTCTTGAAGTGCCACTTCCAGGAGTTTGCCCACGCAATGTACATGAACATCCGACACACCTAGTGGGGCATTATCCTGTTTAGTTAGTACTGTCAAAAGGACCATCCCTACCGCAGAAAATACTTAATTACACACTGTTCTTGACATAACAAAGTGACCTCTTCAACTCTGGGTCGGTCTTAAGCCCACACAAAACCCTTATTTGTGGGTGTGTTGTTGTTGTGTGTTGAATGGAAAGCAATGCACAGCAATGCACAGCCCGCTGACCTCTTGGACGACCTGGGAAATGAAGTAAAACTGCATAATCCAGACCTTTTCCCCAGCAGGTCAGGTTGAACATTAACGGTGGCATCCCGTGTGGAACAAATATTAAGACATTTTTCTGTACAGCGCATAACATTATATTACATGACCTAAATTACAAATATATGAACTCCACCTGTGGCTCCACCTGTAGCCAAAATTAAAATCCAGTCATGGCACTAATTTCAAGGTGGATGATGATATCAACTGCTTTTGCGCAAGACCCATCTCATAAGTCATATTTATACATTTTTGCCCGCTGTGATATGGTCCAAGGGCCCCTCAAAACCCCTTTGGGCGTCAGGATAGCGGTCTCCTTTTGACTTGGCTTAGCAACCGCAAGCTCGCCGGTTCAAGTCCCTGAAACACCTGGGCACTGCCGAGGTGCCCTTAAGCAAGGCACCAGACTCCTACACACTGCAGCTGTATATAAAATAGCTGCCTACTGCTCCTAATACTAGGATGGGTTCAATGCAGAGAAACTAATTTCACTGTGTGTTTACATGTATGTGAGCACTAAAGAGGAATCAATCCTCCAAATTTAGATTTAGCACGGGGCCACTCCACTAGTAGTGGTTGGCACCGTCCGTCCCCTCGCCCGGGGTTCGTCCCCTGGCGTTGACAGGGGGGACTTTGGTCCGTAACGTCACCAGTTACGGTGGGATTTACAGGAGGCTAAGTGCAGCCACACACACACACACACACACACACACACACACACACACACACACACACACACACACACAAGCTGCTGCGATGCATGTTTGTTGTCCACCGACCCGGAGAAATCACTGTGTGAGATGCGCTCTTAAAACCGGCCCTGGTGGTTCTGTAAATCATTGAGTTCCCCGATCAGACCTTTTTTGTGCTATCGCCGGGCGTGCGGTGACACATTAACTTTTTTTAGTCGCAACCCGGAAAGCTCTTGGGAAGTCGGGAGTCAAGCCAAGCCCCCGCACGCAAATGAGCGTGGGAAACCATTTTAGCATTTGCATACACCCGGTGTCTGTGTGTGTACCCGGTGGACGGGGGTATGAGGAGGAAGAGGCATGACCAGGAGCACTTCCGGGGCTTTCCAAGATACAAATGATGGGTTATGAATGGAGTGATCATGTGACCGTAGTGACATCCCCTGGTTTAGGTTGTTATTACACACCCCGGTATTATTTTTTTTAACCAATGTGTAGTTTGTCAAGACAGAGCGTTCCTTGACTTTAATGCCGGGGGTGTTTGTGACAATGTCGTGGTGTGGCTCTTGAAGCCCGTTTCTCCGGTGGGTGGGTCTGGTGTTGTCCCCGTTGTCAAGGGAACGTATCAGAGTGTGGTCGTGGAGTGACGTCGTGCTCGGCAGGTGACTCTCTCTCTCTCTGGATTATTGTGGTACCTTTAAACGGACCCGACGCCGCCCACATGACGACTCTCTTACGCCCTGGCCGACGCTTCTCCACCCAGCCCCCAATATATATCCCATACTTGTCTTGGAGAATTCTTTAAGGAGAGTAGTTGAAGGTATACTTTGGCATTTGGTGTGTGTGTGTGTGTGTGTGTGTGGGGGGGTCATTTTTTAATGGCTATTCAAAGGTCCTTGCATGGTGCCATTAGCATCGTCCGTGTATTACATAAAGGCTTGTTACACCCAAGGTTTCACAATGACTGCTCAGTGCATGATTATACCATCAATGTGTTGTGGGTTGGGTAAGCTCCATGACGCAAAACCACAATATCTCTGCTCTAGTCGTCCGTACAAGAGAGTAAGTGCTGTGATGGTGTGGACGAGCAGACGCCTGTGCTGATAATGTTCTCCACAATAAATAAATAAAAAATCCCACATTCACTCATTCATTAGCATTCTTGCCAAAACAAGTTAGGCTCATTGTCTGGCTGTCATTGTTGACAGGGTTTTTATAGTTGACGGCTAGGGCCAATCACGAGGAGCGTATCTAACCACCGTCAGCCAATCGGTGAGCACTTTAGTGGCTCATGCAAAGTGGGTTCAACTGTCAGGGTGTCAGCCTGCCTTGGACCCGAAGTAAAGTGTGTGTGTGTGTGTGTGTGTGTGTGTGTGTGTGTGTGTGTGTGTGTGTGTGTGTGTGTGTGTGGTGTGTGTGTGTGTGTGTGTGTGTGTGTGTGTGTGTGTGTGTGTGTGTGTGTGTGTGTGTGTGTGTGTGTGTGTGTGTGTGTGTGTGTGTGTGTGTGTGTGTGTGTGTGTGTGTGTGTGTGTGTGTGAGAAAAACACCACACACACCTAGAGTGCAGCTGAGCTGGTATTTCGGTAGGCGTAAGCAGGTTTAAATACACACATGGTTGTAACTGTACCTGAGACAAGAGGCTACTGGGTTAAATGTGGTCGATTACACAGGGCTGTCTCTCTGTGTGTCTGTCAGTGTCTCTCTCTCTGCCTGGCACCAAAATGCTTTTAAATCCCAATACATAGAGAGAGAGACACACACACACACACACACCGAGTGTGTGAGATTCTTATTCCTCGCTCGATCTTTTCTGTCATCTATTTCTGTTGATATTATACATTCTTTTATTTTGGGCTGTCCAGGGTGTGTGGGGGCAAAGGGGAGGGGTCTGGATGTAAGGGGGGGGGGGGGGTCACAGGTTAGCGAGACCCTCAACTAGGTTTGTAGGTCAAAGGCCTTGACACACACACATACACACACACACACACGTCGAAAGGGCGCGGCGTGTAGCGGTGTCGCGTTTCCGAGGACACGGGACGATATGGCACCAGACTTCGACAGGCCGCGCCGGCCGTGGCGTAGACTGACAGCTCGGAGCGAGGGAGACCGCCCGGGCTGTCCCGCTACACCCGGGCTATATTTACTTCCTGTCCATCAATCGTCCGATGGTTTCTGAGACAGCGGCGGAGAAGTTGTGGGAGTCTGCAGTTTTTCTATAAAAAATGTATTTGCTTCAAGGTCACCGGATGTTTTGCTGTCACGATGTCAACGCAAATAATAGTTAATGGTGAATTAAAAATCGGACACATACACACCCCCCATGATTGTTCGTGTGATCAGACAGGACTTCCTCCGGTCACCGACTTGATTTAGTATTTTCTGTCCCCACGCACATAATAGGAAGCCATCTGGTCCAAAATGGCGCATCATATCGACTCTGAGGTGTGTTCATTGGTTGGGGGGGGGGGCGACGACACCCCCGCAGTCCCAGATGTGTCTGAGTGCTTCTATTGTCCGGCTTCTTCCTGCTTCTCCACGTCCGTCTGTCTGTCCGTTCTGCCACATCCTTCGATTAAACAAAATAAATACGAAGATGGTTTGATGTGCTGTGGGTTCAATTGTTACCTTGACCACTGGGCTTTTGTCTGACTGGACACAAACCAGACAGGGGACCCCCTGCTGTGGAGCCTATTCATAGTGTGTGTGTCCAGAGGGTGTGTGTGTGTGTGTGTGTGTGTGTGTGTGTCCAGAGAGTGAATGTGTGTGTGTGTGTGTGGAGAGAGATACCAGCTGGTCTGGCTCATCCCAGCTCGTCTATCATAACTAGGAAAACTTCCTGCAGTTGTTCGGCAGATTTGGTATTTTTTTTTCTAGTGGGCCAACTCCTACTACCCTTGTTGTTTTGTGGTGGGTTGGGGATGCAGGACCAGACAAAACAAAATTGCCTGTGTTGATCTTCTTGTCGGGGATTTCATCCATTTATATATATATATATATATATATACAAATATGTTTTTACTATTGGGAAAAATGCCAACCAGGACCGTTATCGCCGGGAAGCTTTGTGTCAGACTTGTGAACAAGTTGGAACGTTCCCAATCGGATAATGTTCGACGTGACATCACGTAACAGTCGTCGGGCAGATACAGTACGGCTACGAGACGGAGCTTTACCGCGTGCGCCGCTTGGACCACCTGGCGTTGCCGGGCCGAAAGTGAACCAGAATCCTGCTTATACCGCCTAGCTAGCTAGCTTGACTTCTTAATTCATATCGTGTGTGTGTGTGTGTGTGTGTGTGTGTGTGTGTGTGTGTGTGTGTGTGTGTGTGTGTGTGTGTGTGTGTGTGTGTGTGTGTGTGTGTGTGTGTGTGTGTGTGTGTGTGTGTGTGGTGTGTGTGTGTGTGTGTGTGTGTGTGTGTGTGTGTGTGTGTGTGTGTGTGTGTGTGTGTGTGTGTGTGTGTGTGTGTGTGTGTGTGTGTGTGTGTGTGTGTGTGATCTCGCTGGATGGATGCTCCCGGTGTATGAGTCATCAAGGCATCGGCGATCTACAGCGAAACTCGCTCACGCCCAGGAAGCCATAAATGATGGCGCTCTCCTACCAGACCAGTCGCTAGGCAGAAAGACAAAGCCGGCCGGGGCCCTAGCAACAGAGAGAACCTGCGCGGCTGGTGCACGCACGGACGCACACACTCGGTCACACACACACACACACACTCTCTCTCTCTCTCTCGGTCACACACACACATACGCTTGGTCACACACACACTCTGTGTCACACACAATTGCTCGTTCTCAAGCGTACGGCCAAATGTAAATTCATACCCTCTCTCTCTCTCTCACTTGTTCATTCTGTGTCAGGCTCTCACACAGGCATACATAATGAGTCTCTCTCTCTCTCTCTCGTTCTCTCGTTCTCTCTCTAGCCTAGCAACATCCCCCTTTTCTCGCTGTTTATCCAGCAACATTGGGACGTGCATTGCACTTTAGCGCCCATAAGTGTGTGTGTAGGAGAATGGCTATAGAACAGGTCTTTCCAGCCCAGCCACTGGTGGTGGGTGGGGCTGTGTTAACTGAATCACGGTGCACGTCAAGGGTTTGGTGTCACTCAGGTAAAGGGAGTGTGGTCTCTCTCTCTCTCTCTGTCTCTCTCTGTCTGTCGGCATGAAGCAACAACTGACATGTCTCTTGGCGGTTTCATGTCTTTTGTTCCCTTACGTCAGCACGTCAACTCAGACTGAGGGACCGGGCGCCAGTCTCCAGTCTCCAGTCCCCATGTGTGTGTGAACGTATGAATCCAGATTTCATTTATTAATGCGTTGAGAGATGGATGTGAAAGATTACCCCACAAGCCAAGACTTGCCCAAGTCATACGATATTGGGTCAATACCGGTGACTTCTAACATTGAACCGGAAAGTTTGGTAAATGACAGATGTTACTCTTGTGAATTGGTTCCCAAACTGCGGGATGCGCCCCCTAGGGGGGGGGGGGGCCCGAGTTACGACGGGGAAGGCTAAAGCGAGGCTCTATATATTCCATGTGATATCATAAAAGTGAGTTGTTCCTATTTAGATTTGCCGTTGCAGTTCTGTATTCATTTCAGACAATGTTTGAAATATTGTTTTGGGAGTGTGCATTGCAAGCAAAGGATGTGTGTGAGAGCATCTTGATGTGGGGCACTGGAGGTGAGGGTGGGTGAGGAGGGGAGGGGAGGGGAGGGGCTGGCATTTCTACAAAAGGGGGGCCCTGCAGAAAAAGTTTGGGAACCCTGACCTAGTGTATGTGTGTACAATTTGAATTGGCATTTTAGTTTGTTGACTTCTCATAGATTTGATACAAATCTACAATTTAACAATACCACCGCGGTTTTTTTTTCAACGGTATTTTTTTAATATTCTGATAAATGATCAGGGCTATGGTAATAGGCATGTTGCAAGCACCACTTGGCCGATTGCGTAACAAAATGAACGAATTAATTGAATTTCATTTAATTCATTGGTCTCTGTAGTCGCTCCAGAGGTCAAGCTGTCTGGTTAACTAACCGCTGCTTGATAGTGATCTCCGTGATCGGACGAGGAAAGGTGACTCCTCCTGGGTTCTACACAGATGAAAAATAACCCTGATGTTTTATCAAACTTGTGCTGTTAGAATATCAGCTAAAACTTTAAAAATCTTGCTGCAAAGTCTGCACCGCTGCTACAGTCTGCCTGGTA
>JANIIK010002540.1:20000-32073 GCA_027704905.1 Muraenolepis orangiensis | reverse complement strand
CACACACACATACACAAACACGTTCTTCGATACATAGTATCTGGCGAAGAACCGTCAGATGTCATCAGGAGGTGTGATGGAAGACATAACTATTTCTGTAATGCTAATATGTGGATGTGCATTTAGTTCCATTGTAACATAAGTCTGTCCTCTGTCTTAAGGGGCGGGGCTAAGCAGCCAAAGGGATATGGGACACCTTTCAAAATTAAATGCAAAACAGTATTTTCAGTGAATATGGAGGCTATTTAAATGATTTCCGATCACTTCTTGTGACTTTTACACTGTGATCTGTAGGCTTTAGCTTCTATTGTCTGTATGGATCATGATGATTGACATTTAAATTAGCCTTGTAGAGCCAATGTTCTTGTAGAAAACGTTAAGCTCACTATGATTTCTGCTTTTCAAGGCTCATGGGGAGACTCTGGATGAAGCCATGAAGGGGATGCAAGTCAGCCTACTGATAGGCTATGAAGGGGATGCCAGTCGGCCTACTGATAGGCTATGAAGGGGATGCCAGTCAGCCTACTGATAGGCTATGAAGGGGATGCCAGTCAGCCTACTGATAGGCTATGAAGGGGATGCCAGTCGGCCTACTGATAGGCTATGAAGGGGATGCCAGTCAGCCTACTGATAGGCTATGAAGGGGATGCCAGTCAGCCTACTGATAGGCTATGAAGGGGATGCCAGTCAGCCTACTGATAGGCTATGAAGGGGATGCCAGTCAGCCTACTGATAGGCTATGAAGGGGATGCCAGTCAGCCTACTGATAGGCTATGAAGGGGATGCCAGTCAGCCTACTGATAGGCTATGAAGGGGATGCCAGTCAGCCTACTGATAGGCTATGAAGGGGATGCCAGTCAGCCTACTGATAGGCTATGAAGGGGATGCCAGTCAGCCTACTGATAGGCTATGAAGGGGATGCCAGTCAGCCTACTGATAGGTACAAACAGTTACGCCCAACGAGACCGGGGAGCCAAATGGGCCAGAGAACCCAGAAGAAGAGACACGGACACTCAAAACAACGGAAAAATGTCTTTACTGAAAAATATATCCACAAACACAAAAACCAAGTAGGCCGGGTGTGACTGGTTAGGTGGCGCCACGTGGTCGGAGCAGGAAACGCAGGTGCTCGTGTTGGAGGAAGCCCTGAGGATATCAATGACCAAGCGCCCGACGCCGGTCTTGGGCAGCCTAAAGAAGGGTAGATCCCGGGAGTTCATTGGCCTCAGCCGGCCTGATTATGATGGGAAACACCTGGGATCACTTAGAGCGCGGGGGCACAACACAAACTGTAACATCTATGGGGTTTTCTACCTCAGTTTCCCATGTGGTCACAAGAGTTCCCTTGTGTCTGTTGATGGTCTTGTCCGTTTCCTACTTGTCTGCTTCAAAACTCAAGGACTATTCCCATGTCCTATCACCTTCTGGATCACAGTGACCAATGATTAGAGCATTGGTCACTGTGTTCCAGAAGGTGATAGGACATGGGAATAGTCCTTGAGTTTTGAAGCAGACTGCATTTCAATGAGTGTTCATCAGGGTTAGCAGCAACAGGAACTTGCCACGTATTTTCAGTTATGTTCACACAAGTTAAAGAAATTCAGCTAAAAATGATGCTATGAACACCCTAATTCTTCGCAATAGACGGCATATTCAACTTGTTTTAGGTTAATCTGTGGTTTAATGGAAGTCTGGTTCTGGCTACTGTGGGTACCAGTGACTTGTATTAGTGTGTATTTGTAATGTGAATTGATGTATATTTAAGAGTATGTATATTTTATTATTTTATTTATGTATTTTTGTTTGTTCAAGAATAAAGATACTTGATCTATAAATACACTTTTGTCTGATGGTTAAAGTTGTAAGTATGTGTTACCGGCCTCAGACCTAGGGGAGTCTGGGTCGGTCCAAGTGATACACAGGCATGGTGCACTGTGGATCTGTGAAACATGAAGAACAAGACGTTAAATTCTCATGCCTTGCTCAGCCGGCAGCGGTTTATTACTCAACATGCAGCATCTCAACATCACAATCATATTTCAAGTTCTCAACATCAAAAATATTGTTTAACAGTCCAACAGACAGTTTACTTCACAATAAATCAAATAATACAAAAATACAATGTATTCTTCATAAAACCAAAATAAAGTGCAAAACAATAACCCTTCTGTATTCTTTACTCCAAATACCATTCGCTCAAATACAGAAAATAACATGAACACGTTTTCAGTCACACAAGCACGTGCACGCGCACCACGTGTGATTTCTGTGGTGAAACACAGTGGAACAAACTACCTGGCAGCAGCCATTATTCAACTCGACAAAACAATAAAACTACTCGTCCAAACTTATTTCAGGTACACTCAAAACGTTACCAAACATGTCACTGACAGTTCACATTAGTTTTAACACCCTTGGGAATGTTTTACATAGTTATATGCTTACCTGTGAAACATGAAGAACAAGACGTTAAATTCTCATGCCTTGCTCAGCCGGCAGCGGTTTATTACTGAGCTGCGCATGGTAGGGCCAAGACAAGTGTTTCCTCTATGGTTCACAGGAGCGCAGGAGCGCCATCTACTGACTTGGAAGTCTAATAACATGTGGGTAGTTCTGTTAATCTATTAGAGTAGTTCTGATCATCTTAAAGAATGGGGGGTGTATGTTTTACTGCAAAACTTTAAATAGAGGCATTTTCTGAACCCTCTACACTCTCCCCTGCTTTAAGAGATGTCTCCTGACATCTAGAACTAAACCAACAATGAGTAGTCAGGTAATAGTCTGGGAAAAGTCATCCGTCTGGTCTGTGTAGTGTGTGGTAAGTTTTGTTGGGGTTAGTCAATGTCTGTCAAGTCAGTGAATGTCTGTCAAATCCTATGCTATTGTAAGTCCTCTGTCTAATAAGTCCATACGGTTGGGGTAGGGTAGTAGTAGGTTTCGGGCAGGACTGGGTAAGGGGTCATGGGGTAAGGAACACATGTGAACATGGCATTTGCTCCGGGTCTCCAGGGCTGGTATGATGGCTGACCGAAATGTTCATATGTGAATCTTTCTCTGGGTTTTACAGTCCGGGTGGAACTCCTCGCAGGCAGTTCCTCTTTACCTGGCTCTGTGTCAGGTTCAACCATCTCCTCTGGCACCCCTGGACCTGTATCACCCTCATTGCCATCCATTACAGGTTGTTCCTGAACATCCACAGCAGGCAGCGTGTCAGCTGGTGTTGGTGCTTGTGCTGATGCTGGCACTGCAACTGGAACAGTTTCCTCTTGCTGCTGCACATCCCCTGGTTCTGTTGCTTGTCTTGGAGGTTGGAATTCAGGTGCTACTGCTCTGAGATTACGGTGTGGTTCAGGTTGAGGCGCCTGATGTCTGACTGTCCTCCTTGTATACACAGGTAACGGTCGGAGGCTGTAGTAATATCCTTCCTCTTCAGCAGAATCATCAGACTCCTGCTCAGCTGCTTCTCTGCTGTGAGTCTGTCTGTCTCTCTGTTTTTTTTGTTTCTTTTGTGCATGACAGGGCTGCTCATCTTGTTCGAATGGCAAGTCATTTACAGGTAGCAGGAGGTTACGGTGCAGCACACGGATGGTTCTGTCTCCTTTTTCTGCTTGAACTTTGTACACAGGCCCGTCTCCCATCCTTTCAATAACTCTGTGAACTCTCTCCTCCCAGTAAGCACGGAGTTTGCCAGGTCCACCTCTCTGAGACAGGTTCCTGACAAGCACGCGATCTCCTGGCTGAAGTGCAATCCCTTTAACACCACGGTCGTAGTGTTTCTTTCCTTTTGCTGAGCACTTTTGGCTATTCTCTGAGGCGATCCTGTAAGCCTCCTGCATCCGAGAAGCCCATTTCTGTGCAAATTCCTGTCGATTCGACATCTCTTCATCAGTTCTCAGATCAAACACTAAGTCAATGGGCAACCGTGGGGCTCTTCCATAGAGGAGAAAGAAGGGCGAATAGCCGGTTGCTTCATGTCTCGTACAATTGTACGCATGGACTATGTGGGGCAAATGGTCTTTCCACTCAGCTTTTTTTTCCTCTTGGAGAGTGCGGAGCATCTGTAACAGCGTTCTATTCAGGCGTTCCACAGGGTTCCCCTGTGGGTGGTATGGGGTAGTTCGAGAATTGGAAATGCCAGACAGCTGCTGGAGTCGCTGGAATAGATTATTCTCAAATTCTCGTCCCTGGTCGTGGTGTAACTTTTCAGGGTACGCAAAACGTGGAATAAAATCACTGAAGATTTTCTCCGCTGCAGTTTTGCCTGACTTATTCTTAGTCGGGTAGGCTTGTGCGAAGCGGGTAAAGTGATCTACCAGGACTAAAATGTACTCAAAGCCTCCTTTACTCGGCTCTAGGTGGAGGTAATCAATAGAAATAAGCTCAAATGGGGCACTGGTTGTAATTGAACCCATGGGTGCCTTTTCTGGGATGGTGGGTCGTTTCTGCTTAATACATGAGCACTGGCGGATGACATAGTCTTCTATTTCACGCTGCATGAATGGCCAATAGAACCTTTGCCTTGCAAGGTGGATTACTTTGTCAGCCCCCACATGACCCATGTCATCATGCAGGTGTTTAAACACGGTTGACTTCAGCTTACTGGGGAGAACGAGCTGTTTCCATTTTCCTGCCTGCCTGTACAGAATTCCTTTGTCAAGTTTGAGTCTGTTCCATTCATGCACTAGTCTCCTTGTCTCTTGACCCATTTGTCTTTTGTCTTTGTCATTGGGGTTCCATCCCCTCCTCTTCAATGTCATCACCTCATAGATTGATGCATCCTCTTTCTGGGCAGCTCTGATGTCCTCTGGACTGATGGTGGGGATCGTCACAGAGGGGTCGTCGTCGCCACCAGAGGAGAGTTGCAGTGCAACCATCCATGGCACATCCTTCTCGGCCACTGCTTTGTTCCCCTGCCATATGGTGGAAACTACATCTGGGGGCAGAGCTTCAGTGTACTCCCCTATGTGACCCTGGAGCTTTACTGGATACCGTGACAGTGTGTCAGCGTCAGCATTCGCCTTGCCTGGCCTGTATTTTATGGTGAAGTGGAAATCCGCCAACTCACCCACCCACCGATGTCCGACAGCGTTGAGTTTGGCTGTGCTTAAAACATAAGTAAGGGGGTTATTGTCTGTGTACACCGTGAATGTGGGTGCATAGTAGAGATAATCCCGGAACTTATCACAGATGGCCCACTTCAATGCCAGAAACTCGAGCTTGCCAGAATGGAGATGGTAATTCTTTTCTGCGGGCGTGAGTGTTCTGGATCCATAAGCGATGACGCGGAGTTTACCCCCCTGCTGCTGATAGAGCACAGCCCCCAGACCTTCGTTGGATGCGTCAGTATTTAACACAAAAGGCAAATTAAAATCTGGGTAGGCTAAAATGGGCGGATTGGTCAACATGTCTACAAGGCGAGAGACAACAGCACTGTGTTCGGGGGTCCAATGAACAGGTGTCTTAGAGGGGAGCTGGCCAGACTTTGTGACATTTGTTTTGGGTGCAGCGTTGTTATCTTTAACAGGCCTCTTGTTGGGCTGACTGGAACCCTCTGCTAGCTTAAACAGTGGCCGTGCAATCCTGGAGAAGTCCTGTATGAAGGATCTATAATAGCCTAAAAAGCCTAATAGACCCCTGACTTCCCCCACATTCTTTGGCTCCCTCTCTTTTAGCTGTAACACTGCTTCCAGGTCTTTAGGGTCTATCTGGACACCTTCACTTGTCACTAGGCGCCCTATGTATCTCACTTGTCGTCTAAACAGCTCGCATTTCTTTGCACGTAACTTGATGCCATGCTCCCGCAGGCGACGGAGCACCTGCCTCAGGTCCTCCACGTGGTCATGGAATGATTTGGAAAAACAGAGCACATCATCCAGATAAGGCGAGCAGCACTCGTCCCTCATGCCATCCAAGACGCCCTCCATACATCTTTGAAAGGCCGCTGGGGCGTTGGTAAGGCCAAAGGGGAGGCGAAGCCACTCATATAATCCCCAAGGGGTACTAAAAGCGGTCAGGTGCCTGGAACTCTCATCGACAAAGCCCTGGTGGTAAGCGCTGCCTTGGTCGAGTAGTGAGAACCAGGAGTAGCCCCCCAGGTTATCCAGCAGGTCTTGAATGCGTGGGAGCGGATGACGGTCTGGGACAGTTTTGCGGTTTAACTCCCTAAAGTCAACGCATAGACGCAAGCTCTTATCTTTTTTTCGGACACAGACCACGGGGGATGAGTACGGTGAAGTGGACTTTCTTATCCAGCCATGGTCAAGCAGGTTCTGCACATACTCTTTTACCTCTCTGTACAGGGGTTTTGGAATTGCATTATAGCGCTTTTGGACTGGTGTCTCATCATTTAGCTGAATCTTGAGTTGCAGGTTTGGGATGCAACCTATGTCAGCGTCATCCTTGGCAAAGACATCTGATTCGTCGTATAACATGTCTCTGGCTATCTCTTGTTCCTCCTCTTCGAGGTGTGACAATTCGACAGGTGGATGCCATTTATCTCGAGTCAGAGCGGAGCAGGTTTGAGCAGTGGGACGGTTTATGGGCTTTGGGTTGTTGGGGGAATGGTTAATGGGTTTGGCCTCAGTAATTTCCTCAAGTGTGCCCAGAATGGTTCTCTGTGACAGATAGATGTCATGTTTAGTGAAATTCTGAATAGGGATTTTGGCAATTTTTGATGAGCCACTGGGGACATCTACTAAAGAGGGAAAGGGGTCTAAACCCTCAGGACAGTTGTTTTCTGGGCTGGGCTCAAATAACATTGTTCTGCCCTGGGGCCATGCTCTGACTCTGCACTTCACCTCACAGATTTGGCCAGCGAGGATAGTTAGTCCTTTCTTTCCAACCCGTACAGTGCACTGGGGAGGCGTTTCATCAGGAGCCAGTATCTGGAGAACAGAAATCAGGGTTTCCACTGTGCTTTCGCTGACACTCATGGCTTCCTTCAGTATGGCTGTAATATCCACCTGTTCTTTGTTCTCTTTGATCATCTCTGCAATGACATTGCTACCTAAAATGGGACAGTTAACACAGCTCTGACTGATTAATATGGGCACTTGTATGTCAGCATGTCCATGGCTCTCACTGCGTATCTGTAAATCAACATAAGCCCATCCATCAAAGGGAACCACTGTACCATTTGCTGCAGATATTTCAAGGGCTTGATCGGGGAATAGGGATGAGAGTGGCTGGATTTTGACACTGGGCAACGCTTTCTCTACCCACGCCCTCCCCACCATGGTCACCTGGGCCCCTGAGTCGAGCAGCATTTGGAGTGGGACCCCATTAATTGCACATGAGACCATACATCGCTTGCCAATTAGTTGTGCTACACGTTTTCTGGGTGTTGACTGGCACTGTGTAGTTTGTTTTACGGGGTTTACTGTTTTAACTGAGTTAACCTGTACTGGAGGCTTGTTACTGGCAACAGTCACTGGCAGCCTCACTCCAGTGACCTCCTCTCGTTTCCCGAAGCCTTTCTTTTCAGACAGCCAATTGCTCTATGTCCTTCCTGACCACAAATGAAACAGTGAGGGCAGCTCTTAATGTTCCTTTGCACACAGTCATGACATCTGCCCCTGGTCTCATTCGTTGATGTCTGGGGTCTAATTGAGGGTCGGTTGGAGGGTGGACCAGGGCTTACAGGAGTCACAGGTTCTGTGGGTTTGACCCCCTGGGCAAAGTGTTTGGTCAGTGAAGCCACTTGTGCAGTCAGCTCTAGAATAGCAGCACGGTTAGCCTGTAATTCAGAGTCAACTTTGGTCTGTTCAATCTGGTCAGTCTGCTCAGTCTGAGCTGCACTTACAGTCACTGGTCGGGTTTTAGTAACTGTACCAAGGCGTCTCAACCTATCTGCCTCCTCACTTGTGGACTTAGTGATCTGTTCTAAGAGAAGGTCATCATTAACCTGCAAGTCTGTGAGGAAAGGTTTGAGATCACATCTGACATGGTTATTTTTCTCATTTAACCCTTGGTAGAGTGTGTGAAGGAATGTACCTTGAACAAGCTTTCTGTCATAACAAAAATCTGCACCTGGCTGTTGTGACTCAAAAACAACTCTCTGTTTTAGACCCATGATTCTGTACAAAAATAGCTGTGGGCCCTCTTTGTCTTGCTGTCTGGCAGTACTAAGCTCCTGAAAGAGCTCAGTGCTGTTTTTGTCTCTAATATGGGAGCGGAGAAAGCGTTTTAACTCACTCATAGTAAGGTCATCTTTGTTGGTTAACATCTCCCTGAATGTACCAGGTTTAGTTATCTTGAGCACAGTGCGGATAACCTCTGACTCACTAAACCAGGGATATTCAACTGGCGGCCCGCGGGCCAAATCCGGCCCGCGGGGAGCTTTCTCGTGGCCCCTGGAACGCACTCCATATTCCAATGTAAAAAAATAAAAAATAAAAAATAAAAAAAATATTAAAATGTATAATCATTTAAATAAATGTCAATATATGTTCGCTATTATGTTATCCGAATTAAATGAGTCCAAATGATTTCTCCTTCAATAGTTCTTAAAAGGCAATCTTGCATTGGACTGATCAGCGTGTAATTATCGCGACATTGTGTCAATCTCGTTACTCTCATTACTGATCCGAAATGAGCGGAGAGAAACGGCGGAAAATTGACGGTGAAAACCGACACTTCAACCCCAAATGGACTGATGATTTTGTATTTATTTGACCATCGCACGCCAATCCTAGACCTTTATGTTTAATATGTCAAATAACTGTTTCAGTCTGCAAGGTTGCTAATGTGAGGCGCCACTATGAGACCAAGCATGCTGCTAACTTCAATGCTGCTTACCCGCCTGGTAGCACAGCTAGACGTGGTAAAATAGAAATACTTAAATCTTCTTACACTGCATCAACCACTATTCTTACAACTGCTTATGCCAGGACGAGAATCCAGACCCCTGCCAGTTATCATTTGCCCGTTGAGGGATTGTTCTGTTTTAGCCACCTCGGGAACCTTGTGTGAAATAAATATCCGTTTACCCGACTGCGTCTCGCTCTCCCTCCTTATATTCCGCAGCAGACCACAAATCTGCCACAGTAGCCTACATTACTATTTTGGTTGCCTATTTTACTACTACTACTACAATAATAATAACAATAATAATAATCATTATTATAATTGCATGGTTGGTTGTACAATAACAATGGCATTTGTTCATTTTCGTTGTCATAGTCTTGTGGCCCTCGCCTTCAAGACATTTTACAATTGTGGCCCCCTTCCTAATCTAGTTGAATACCCCTGCACTAAACCCTTCATGTAACCCTTCATCCATTTGTTTACAAAGGCTACTGTATGACATATCAGACCCTGTGTCAGAAATCTGACCACCATAAAGTTTAAACTCTCTGCGTGGAAACAGAGCAGCTACATCAGTACATCTCACCACCTGCTCACCCATACTGGAGGACGGACTGGCACTGCCAGGAGGGGCACCACCTGCACTGTTGATGATGGATCTGGCTGGTGATGTAGTGGCGAGGTTCCTGGCTGGTGCGGTATTGTCCTTGTCCATGGTCGGTTGTGGTGTGTGAATGTCTCTTTCCCTGGTCGGGTACAGCAGTTGACTGTCCATGGTCGCTGTAGTTGAACTGGTCTGTTGACGAGTCGCTGTATCTTCCACCTGGAGGGGTGCAGCATCGACTACTCCTCCGTCGTCAGCTCCTTCAACGCCAGCTCCTCCCACAGCATCTCCTCTATCCGGGGGTCTTAACATCTCATCTAACATGTCGTCGAGGTGAAGGATTTGAGACATGCCTTCATCCTCCATGCCTTTCAACTTCTCACTTCTTAGATAATGGTCAATCAAATCAAATAGTTCTGGTTCACTCAGGACCGCAAGGTCCTCAGTGTCTCTGTCTTCATCAACCGCACTGGCAACAGCCAGTAACTGAGTGGTACTTAAAGTTAAGAGTCTCTTTTGGATCTTGAAGATCAGCATCCGTCGTGGGGTTGTGGTAGCCATCTTTAGCCCCTGTGTCCTCTACTCTCTGGATGACGCACAGCAATGCAGCCTTCCCTGAAGCTTTAGGCACAGGTTCTCTCCGTAGCAGTTCCCACTTTCCCAGCTAGGTGGCGCTGATCCCGGACGAGCCCCCAATTGTTACCGGCCTCAGACCTAGGAGAGTCTGGGTCGGTCCAAGTGATACACAGGCATGGTGCACTGTGGATCTGTGAAACATGAAGAACAAGACGTTAAATTCTCATGCCTTGCTCAGCCGGCAGCGGTTTATTACTGAGCATGCAGCATCTCAACATCACAATCATATTTCAAGTTCTCAACATCAAAAATATTGTTTAACAGTCCAACAGACAGTTTACTTCACAATAAATCAAATAATACAAAAATACAATGTATTCTTCATAAAACCAAAATAAAGTGCAAAACAATAACCCTTCTGTATTCTTTACTCCAAATACCATTCGCTCAAATACAGAAAATAACATGAACACGTTTTCAGTCACACAAGCACGTACACGCGCACCACGTGTGATTTCTGTGCTGAAACACAGTGGAACAAACTACCTGGCAGCAGCCATTATTCAACTCCACAAAACAATAAAACTACTCGTCCAAACTTACTTCAGGTACACTCAAAACGTTACCAAACATGTCACTGACAGTTCACATTAGTTTTAACACCCTTGGGAATGTTTTATAGTTATATGCTTACCTGTGAAACATGAAGAACAAGACGTTCAATTCTCATGCCTTGCTCAGCCGGCAGCGGTTTATTACTGAGCTGCGCATGGTAGGGCCAAGACAAGTGTTTCCTCTATGGTTCACAGGAGCGCAGGAGCGCCATCTACTGACTTGGAAGTCTAATAAGATGTGGGTAGTTCTAATAATCTATTAGAGTAGTTCTGATCATCTTAAAGAATGGGGGGTGTATGTTTTACTGCAAAACTTTAAATAGAGGCATTTTCTGAACCCTCTACATATGACGTTTAAGGAAACTGGTTAAATTGCCATTAATATTCAAGAGATACAAAAAACACTAGTTCAGTCAATTTGAAAATGTAAGTTCAATTGCTGCCTTAAAAACATGAGTTAACATAACTTGAATTGGCAGTTGGTATGAATACAGTTTTAAGTTAACTTTACTTGAAATTGTGAGTTAAGATAGTGTAGAATTTAAAGTTGCTTTGACAAGATAATGTAACATCTTAAGTCTCTTTAACTCAAAGTATAAAGTTATAACGATTTGATCATTAATTGAACAACTTGTATAACTTAATTTTGTGAGTTGAAAAAAAGCTTATTTGACCTTGAGTTAACTCATGTTTTTATGTAGTAGTGTGCCTACTGCTCTTATCTCTCTCACACACACACACACACACACACGCACACACACACACACACACACACACACACACACACACACACACACACACACACACACACACACACACACACACACACACACACACACACACACACACACAAGCATACACACACACTCTATCTTTCTATGCGTACTGCTCTTACTGCGTACTGCTCTTACCTCTCTTTCACATACACACACACACACACATACACACAAACACACATACACACACACACACACACACACACACACACACACACACACACACACACACACACACACACACAGCAAGTGAGAACATTAAGAACAGAGTAATAACTATCATTCTTACACAGCAAATGAGAACATTATGAACAAAATAACAGTACAGCATTTCACACACACACACACACACACACACACACACACACACACACACACACACACACACACACACACACACACACACACACACACACACACACACACACACACACACACACACACACACACACACACACACACACACACACTCTCTCTATCTCTCTGCCTACTGCTCTTATCTGACACACACACCCACACAGCGCCCCCCGGTGGCCGCGCCCCTCACCTGCACCCCAAGTCTCTTCTAGAGTAAGAAACCAACACAAGCCAACAGTTGTAATCCACCAGCTCACATGGAGCTCCCTTTGATGAACAACATTTATGTTCTACAGATTGAACCAAGTCTACATCAATGTGGTCCTCAGGTCAACACATGG
>JANIIK010002540.1:12500-15000 GCA_027704905.1 Muraenolepis orangiensis | reverse complement strand
GGTGAGGGGTCGTAGGAGGAGGGACCAGGGGGACAGACAGGTGAGGGGTCGTAGGAGGAGGGACCAGGGGGACAGACAGGTGAGGGGTCGTAGGAGGAGAGACCAGGGGGACAGACAGGTGAGGGGTTGTAGGAGGAGGGACCAGGGGGACAGACAGGTGAGGGGTCGTAGGAGGATGGACCAGCGTCCTGTAAACTGGAATGCTGGGGAACAGGGTTTTGTGGAGCAGAGACGCCCATCTGGCAGTGAGTGAAGAGTCAGAATGCTGGGGGTTCATGAGGGGGGTGGTTTCATTGAACCAATCAGCAGTGAGGAGACAGGGGATTGGCCGCAGCTTAAAAAGGAGGGCGTGGCCGAACCGAACCGTTGGGAGATCTCCAAACCTCTCTGTGACCTTGATGTGCTCTATAGAATAGAAAGGGCTCATGACATTAAATGTAATTCAATTTGACACAAAATATTTGTATAAATGTCTTTCTGTGATTAAAAGGTACTATTTTCATTGAACAAAGTGTAGGGTTATGTCCAGGGTCAAATGAAACAACATCTATTCTCCCATAATGCCAGAATCTACCATTAGAGTAGGTCATGAAATGCCAAGGGAATATGGAAAGGTATCATTCTTATTATTCCAAACCTAAATGTTAATGTCCCTGAGGAGCGGGCTTGAGGAGCGGGTCTGAGGAGCGGGCCGAGGAGCGGGCCTGAGGAGCGGGCCGAGGAGCGGGCCTGAGGAGCGGGCCTGAGGAGCGGGCCTGAGGAGCGGGCCGAGGAGCGGGCCTGAGGAGCGGGCCTGAGGAGCGGGCCTGAGGAGCGGGCCTGAGGAGCGGGCCGAGGAGTGGGCCTGAGGAGCGGGCCCAGGAGTGGCCTGAGGAGCGGCCTGAGGAGCGGGCCGAGGAGCGGGCCGAGGAGCGGGCCTGAGGAGCGGGCCGAGGAGCGGCCTGAGGAGCGGGCCGAGGAGCGGGCCGAGGAGCGGGCCTGAGGAGCGGGCCGAGGAGCGGGCGAGGAGCGGGCCTGAGGAGCGGGCCTGAGGAGCGGGCCGAGGAGCGGGCCGAGGAGCGGGCCTGAGGAGCGGGCCGAGGAGCGGGCCAGAGGAGCGGGCCTGAGGAGCGGGCCGAGGAGCCGGCCTGAGGAGCGGGCCGAGGAGCGGGTCAGAGGAGCGGGCCTGAGGAGCGGGCCGAGGAGCGGGTCAGAGGAGCGGGCCTGAGGAGCGGGCCGAAGAGCGGGCCGAGGAGCGGGCCGAGGAGCGGGCCTGAGGCAGCAATGTATGTGGGCCCCTCCCACATTCCCCACGGCAACGTGCATAAAAGGCCCCGCCCACATTCCCCACGGCAACGTGCATAAGAGGCCCCGCCCACATTCCCCACGGCAACGTGCATAAGAGGCTGCGCTGAGCGGCTCTCTCCCTCCACACTATTTCTTTCAGCAATGGGATTACAGCAGGTGGGAAACTAGACGGCTACGCCTATAATCATAGAACTAGAGTTATGATAACATAACTATCGTTCTATTTCTTATAGGCTACGCCTATAATCATAGAACGAGAGTTATGATAACAGAACAGAGACAGGTCATTACGGAGCAGGTAGGGGTTAGACAGTACAGAGACAGGTCATTAAGGAGCAGGTAGGGGTTAGACAGTACAGAGACAGGTCATTAAGGAGCAGGTAGGGGTTAGACAGTACAGAGACAGGTCATTAAGGAGCAGGTAGGGGTTAGACAGTACAGAGACAGGTCATTAAGGAGCAGGTAGGGGTTAGACAGTACAGAGACAGGTCATTAAGGAGCAGGTAGGGGTTAGACAGTACAGAGACAGGTCATTAAGGAGCAGGTAGGGGTTAGACAGTACAGAGACAGGTCATTAAGGAGCAGGTAGGGGTTAGACAGTACAGAGACAGGTCATTAAGGAGCAGGTAGGGGTTAGACAGTACAGAGACAGGTCATTAAGGAGCAGGTAGGGGTTAGACAGTACAGAGACAGGTCATTAAGGAGCAGGTAGGGGTTAGACAGTACAGAGACAGGTCATTAAGGAGCAGGTAGGGGTTAGACAGTACAGAGACAGGTCATTAAGGAGCAGGTAGGGGTTAGACAGTACAGAGACAGGTCATTAAGGAGCAGGTAGGGGTTAGACAGTACAGAGACAGGTCATTAAGGAGCAGGTAGGGGTTAGACAGTACAGAGACAGGTCATTAAGGAGCAGGTAGGGGTTAGACAGTACAGAGACAGGTCATTAAGGAGCAGGTAGGGGTTAGACAGTACAGAGACAGGTCATTAAGGAGCAGGTAGGGGTTAGACAGTACAGAGACAGGTCATTAAGGAGCAGGTAGGGGTTAGACAGTACAGAGACAGGTCATTAAGGAGCAGGTAGGGGTTAGACAGCCTCAGGTTCAAATCAGACCAATGGGGTGTTGGTAAATGGTCCAAATCTTCCTGGATTGTTCTCCGAAGCTAAAGGGACGGCAGAAGAGCGTTTTTTCAACAGTGGAACACATGTTTTACC
>JANIIK010002540.1:0-7500 GCA_027704905.1 Muraenolepis orangiensis | reverse complement strand
AGAGCTGGGATGATTGTATGTCTGACAGCAGCGATGTGTCAGGTGTTTTGAGCAGTAGCCAACAAAAAAAAATGTACACGGCTGAGATGATAAAAAATTACCTGGTGCAGACAAAAAACCAACATAATGTGATAATAGAGGAATATTTCCCAGATTTGGCCATTTTTTGTGCCTCAGCAAGGTTCCATATGAACCGAAGGGAGCAGTCTGTCTTGGATGAGCTGGAAGTATATAGACTCAAAAGAATGGTGACTAAAATAAGGAAGCAAATGGGTAGCGGTGAGTTCAAAAAACTCAATGTGTGTGTTTAATTTATTTGTTTTTATTTTTTGCTTTTAATATCTCACTCGCAATGGATACTTTTAGAGTGGGAAGTTTGAATGTAAACGGAGCCAGAGAGGAAAGAAAGAGGGCTCTAATATTTCAAACTGCAAAAATAAAACATGTCGATGTCCTCTTTTTACAAGAGACTCACAGTGATGTTTTTAATGAGACGGACTGGAAGAAGGAGTGGGAGGGGGAAGTAATTTTAAGCCACAACACCTCTCTCAGTGGGGGGGTGGGCTTCCTCCTCTCCAAGTCTTTTAAGCCTGTCTCACTGGAGGTCGAGCATTGTATCAATGGGAGGTTGCTTTTAATAAAAGCACGGTTTGACCTTTTTACAGTTGTTTTTATAAATGTGTATGCTCCAACAAATGGTACAGAGAGGAAGCTGTTTTTACTCAAAGTGAATGATGTTTTAAACAGTTGTGCCACGGAGGATTTTTATTCTTGGGCGGGGATTTTAATTGTACAGAAAATGCATCTTTAGATCGCAACCATGCAGAGCCGCATCCAGCATCCCAGCATGCTCTGAGGCAGCTGGTCCACTCCCACGGCCTGGTGGATGTATGGAGAAGGATGCACGCAGACAACAGGCAGTACACCTGGTCCCACATCAGGGAGAATAGAATATCATCAGCTAGGTTGGATCGTTTTTATTGTTTTAAGCATCATTTTAACACTTTTAAATTGTGCAGTATATCACCTGCTGGTTTTACGGATCATTCTTTGCTTTTATGTGATGTTTTTATTAGAAATGTTTTACCCAGAAGTGCATATTGGCATTTTAACTCGGTTTTAACATTTGATAAACATTTTAAAGAGGCCCTATTTTATTTCTGGAGTGTTTTTAGGCAGAGGAAGGGAGAGTTTAGCAGTCTTAGGCAGTGGTGGGACCACGGTAAGACCGCGATAAGATTACTCTGCCAACAGCACACCCTCAATGTCACACAAGACATCATTAGATCTATGAAAGACCTGGAGAGTGATATAGTGGAACTTGAAACAATAAGTGAGACCACAGGAGATCGAGGATATATTGAAATCCTCAAAGAGAAAAAGATGGCTTTAGCCAACCTGCTGGATGTAAAAGTTCAGGGTGCACTAGTGAGGTCCCGGTTTTTAAACACAAATGAGATGGATGCTCCCACTAGCTTCTTCTTCGGCCTGGAAAAAAAGAATGGGCAGAGGCGAGTGATCCACTCGCTGCTGTCAGGCACGGGGCAGGAAATAACAGAGCCAAGCCAGATCCGGAGGCGAGCTGTGAGTTTTTATTCCACCCTCTATACAAGTGAGTATGAGGAGGGGGAAACTCTGTCCGAGGGGTTCTGCAATGGGCTACCTCAGGTCTCCGAGGAGGCCAACTCACAGCTCGAGGGGCCGTTAACGATCCAGGAGTTACAGACTGCCCTGCAAGGCATGCAGGGACGGCGGGCTCCTGGTATCGATGGCCTCTCCGTGGAGTTTTACAAAGCTTACTGGGACGTCTTGTCACATGATCTTTTAGACGTTTTTAATGAGAGTCTGGCCTCTGGCTCTATGCCAGTGTCCTGCAGGAGAGCGGTGATCACACTGCTCCCAAAAAAAGGAAACCTGCAGGACATCAAGAACTGGCGTCCTGTGTCTCTGCTGTGTGTGGATTACAAAATTCTGTCCAAGGCTTTGGCCACCAGGCTGGGGAAGGCTGTGGAGCAGGTCATCCACCGGGACCAGACCTACTGTGTGCCCGGCAGGTCCATGGTGGACAATGTCCACCTAATTCGAGATGTTTTGGAGGTCTCCAGCTCATTGGACATTAATACTGGTCTGATTTCTCTAGATCAGGAAAAGGCTTTTGACCGCGTTGAGCACAGCTTCCTCTGGAAAGTAATGGAGAAGTTTGGGTTCAGCGCTGGTTTCATAGCCAAGATCAAGGTGTTGTACAATAAGATTGAGAGTGTGCTGAAGTTCAACGGTGGGTTGTGTGCTCCTTTTAGAGTGTGTAGAGGGGTCCGGCAGGGGTGTGCTCTGTCTGGCATGCTCTATGCACTCTCCCTAGAACCCCTCCTCAGCAAAATACGCTCGAAACTGCAAGGGCTGTTTTTACCTGGTCTTAATGGAAACATGGTTTTATCAGTGTATGCAGATGATGTTGTTGTTTTCGTTAGGGACCAGAAGGATACAGACATTTTAGTTGACATTGTGAGGGATTTTAGTTCAGCATCGGCAGCGAGGGTGAATTGGAAGAAAAGTGAGGCCCTCGCTGTCGGTGAGTGGAGTGGCGGTCTCCCAGTTCTTCCCCAGAACATGGTCTGGAAAAAAGATGGTTTTAAGTACCTGGGTGTGTTCTTGGGGAAGGAAATTGTAGTCCTGAAGAACTGGGAGGACGTCATAGAAAAGATAGAGGGAAAGCTTTCCAAGTGGAAATGGCTGCTCCCTCAGATGTCTTTTAAAGGTAGAGTGTTGGTTTTAAATAACCTTGTGGCATCCCAACTGTGGCACCGTCTTACCTGTGTGGACCCCCCCTCAGGGTTACTAGCCCAAATACAAAAAAAATTGGTGGATTTTTTTTGGGAGGGTCTACACTGGGTGCCACAGGGGGTGCTGTTTTTATCTAGAGAGGAGGGGGGGCAGGGCCTTATCCACCTGGCCAGCCGAATGGCCACTTTTAGGATGCAATTTTTACAGAGATATCTGACCGGCCCGGCTGATTTGGTGTGGAGAGAGGTGAGCAGCTGCATTCTCAGACGCGTGAGTAACCTGGGGCTGGATGCTGCTCTGTTTTTAACAGATTTAAACATCTTAAAGTTAAGTGGGCTACCTCCTTTTTATCAGGGCGTTTTTAAGTCTTGGGCCCTTTTTAACCATAAAAGGTGTCCAAAGACTGACTCTCTGTACTGGTTGTTGAGAGAGCCTCTGATCCACAAAGCCAGGTTGGACGTCAGCAGCAGCGAAACGCCCGGCCTGACGGTGGCGCTGTGCCGATCCAAAACCCTGTGCCTTCAGCAGCTGGTGGATGCAGTGGGGCCGGAGCTGAGCGATGCCCAGGCCCTGGGCTCTCTGCTGGGTCTGCACTCGGTCCGGGTGGCCCAGAGGATTCTTCAGCTCTGGAGCCAGATCCTCTGCCCTGAGGAAAAAAGACTGCTAAGGAGCTACGGACAGGGAGGAGCCAGGCCGGACCCAGCAGACCCTTTCCCGGAGATCTACCTGAGCCCAGGGCTCGGAGAACTGACCGGCCCCCTGCTCCAGGTCGCAAACTCTGTAAAGATGACAATACACAGAGCTGACAAGAGAACACTCTACATGAACATTGTAAAGACGACCAATAAGAATGTGCTGAAGGACAGGGCCTCCACTGTGTGGCACACTAGACTGGGCGCAGGAAGTGGACCAGGCCCACAGTGGAGGATTTTATACAAACCTCCCATAAAAAAACGTACTGCCGACCTTCAGTGGAGAATTTTGCACGGTGCCATTGCCTGCAATTCCTTTATCTCCAATATTAATCCTGCTGTTTTTAACAAGTGTCCTTTTTGTGGTTTTAGAGAGACTGTGTTCCATGTCTTTACAGAGTGCAAGAGACTCACAGGTTTCTTCTCTCTTTTAACATGGGTCTTTAGTCTTTTTGGTATAGTTTTTACCGAGAGTGTTTTTATCATGGGAGCTCCATGTAAAAAAACAAATAAAGAAAAGTGGCAGCTCCTGAACTACCTCTCTGGTGAAGCAAAAATGGCCATTTATTTAAGTAGGAAAAACAGAGTAGAAAATAGGAAAGGGGAAGAGGCAAAAGCGATCTGGCTGTGCAACATCAGAGCCAGACTCTGGTTGGAGCATCGTTTTTATAAACACGTTGGGGATCTGGATGCTTTTAAACAGCGGTGGTGTCACGGAGACATTGTGTGTTCTGTTGTGGATGAGGATTTGCACTTTGCACAAGTTTTTAAAACCTAGGTTTTAATGTACTATTTTGAGTGATTTGTTTTTTTTCTTTGTTCTGTTTTTTTTGTTTTTTATTTTTGTTTTGTGTTTTTGCACAATGAAGCACTTTATTTGATCACAATTTGATCTAGTGTAAATAAAGTGTTTTTGCAAAAGTCAAAAAGTCTTCTTCTTCTTCTTCTTCTTCTTCTTCTTCTTCTTCTTCTTCTTCTTCTTCTTCTTCTTCTTCTTCTTCTTCTTCTTCTTCTTCTTCTTCTTCATCACACTCGCTCTGGTCCACCGTCTCTCCGCTGTGGTGGTGTCTATTTAAGACGCCTTCCGGGGGAAAAGAATACTGCATTCATTTCTCTTGGACCCACACACTGTGGTCTGTGTGTTTGGGACAGCATTCCAGGGATTCCTTTGCACTTCCACAGTGGCTCAATTGGGTCGATGTAATACACAAATGAACTGCTAACTATGGCTTCCCTGTCTAAACGCTGGGTTTACAGTCAAAGCCAACTTTTGGAAGTTCGCACAAAGCCAAAAAGAAAAGCAAAGGCGTATTGGACGGTGACATCAGCCATGTGGTTTTTGGGTCATAGGACATCTTGAGAAGGAGCCCACAGCGTAAGTCACGTGAGTTCAAAGCTCTGACTCTGTCAGAATTGATGAGGCAAAGTGGTTTCCATCTCTGCTTTTGCACAGAAATTTGATTAAAATCTGTCATCAACATATTCTAATGCTAATGTAAATGTGGTGATGAAACCCGACTCTAGGCTTCTCTGATCAGCCCCAGCCTTGACCCCCAAAGGGGAGAATTGAATTGATTCAGGCTCCCCTCGTTCATTCAGAGACAATACGTTCATGGAGCTGGAACACTGGGACGCTTTCCATCGTTTTCATGAACTCATTGTTTACAATCTGTTCAAATGGACATATTGTAAACACGCATGACAATCCATTGTGTGTTGTATTGTTCTAGTATTGTGTTTTTATAAATCCTTGGGAAGGGAATGGGGAGTAAGCATTCCATTGAGTCTTGAATCTCCTACGCTTTTCTGTCTCTTGGGGGCAAAAAAAGTTGTCAACGGTTTTTTTGTGTGCCCAAAGTGTCGGCCTGTACACCCTGTCCCACACAAGTGCCTGGGAGCCAATCAAAGGTACACAAATCAATCACCTGACAAGGGCTTTTCATTAAGGACCTTTGGAATAGGAGGGGTTGAATGGAAAGGCCAAACTCTATTGAGTAAGCTTCCATGTTGCAGTGGCTGTGGCGAGCAGCAGACACTGAGACACGGTGATAAGCTGGGGGAGCTAAGGGATGGAGCTCAGCAAAGGTTCACACCCAAAGAGCCCTTTGTTTCAACCCATCACATTTCATACACTTTATTTTAAGTAGCTGGAGAAATGTAAATGGGATTGCTTTTCAACCAATCGCTGATCAGCAATGCTGTCCTTTCAGGGCTGGTGTTGTAAAGACCCAGACACACAACCTGCCATACCCTTTTCCCAGGAAATACGCTTTCATTTCATGTCCCCGCGGTGGAGCCACGCCGGCCAGCCCGGGCCCCGTGACCAACTGATGTGGACCGACCGCCCGGCGTAGCGTTCTCCCCCCTCCCCACCGTCTCCCCCGTCTTCCACCACTAGACCTCATCTTTCATCTTTCGCCCCTCCAAAATCACAGCGGATCAGACACACGCAAGTTCATTCTTTCTCATGCAGGCCATCACTGTGAGTATCATATCAGCGCCCGGCTGTTTTATTTTCTTACAGAACCCCCGAGCCCGCAACTATTGGCGGGTTTCCCCTTGATTGATTGCTTCTACCCATCCTGGCAATAATTAATTGTGGCCGATCAGATGATTCTTATCTATCTGGCTCACTCTTTCCCTCCCACCAGCCCTCCATCCAGCCTGCTAACGCGGCCGCCGCGGTGGGGGGGGGCCCCCCTCCGGAGGCGGCCGCTGCTGCTGACCCGAGCGGTCGGCGGTGGCGCGCGGTGTGACGTCTCGGACGCGGAGCGGGCGCGGGCGCGGGCGCGGGCGGGGGCGAGGTATACAGCGCGGTACAGGCTTGGGGGGCTGTGGTGTTGCACAGGGTGAGGGTGAGGGTGGTTACGTTCAGGAGGATGAGGTGGTGGTTTTGCGTGAAGCAGAAGAAAAGGGGGATGGGGGAAAAAAAGATAAAAAACAAAAAAAAAGGGTGAAACCCCTGAGATAAACAACGAACCACAAGGTGATTGAGCAGAAGAAAGAGACAGGAGGAGTCAGTGGAGCACAGGAGGAGTCAGTGGAGCACAGGAGGAGTCAGTGAAGCACAGGAGGAGTCAGTGGAGCACAGGAGGAGTCAGTGGAGCACAGGAGGAGTCAGTGGAGCACAGGAGGAGTCAGTGGAGCACAGGAGGAGTCAGTGGAGCACAGGAGGAGTCAGTGGAGCACAGGAGGAGTCAGTGGAGCACAGGAGGAGTCAGTGGAGCACAGGAGGAGTCAGTGGAGCACAGGAGGAGTCAGTGGAGCACAGGAGGAGTCAGTGGAGCACAGGAGGAGTCAGTGGAGCACAGGAGGAGTCAGTGGAGCACAGGAGGAGTCAGTGGAGACAGGAGGAGTCAGTGGAGCACAGGAGGAGTCAGTGGAGCACAGGAGGAGTCAGTGGAGCACAGGAGGAGTCAGTGGAGCACAGGAGGAGTCAGTGGAGCACAGGAGGAGTCAGTGGAGACAGGAGGAGGATATGGAGAGTGGAACACATGGGAAAAACAGGAGAGGAAAACGGGAGAAAAACGGGAGCTCCTTGCAGACTGAAGCTGCAGGAGATCCTGTGTGGCCCTCTAATTTATAACGTCTGAGTTTTGCGCACACACACACCCACACACACACACACACGCACGCACGCACGCACGCACGCACGCACGCACGCACGCACGCACACACGCACACACACACACACACACGCACGCTCACAGACCACTGAAGAGAGGACCAACAACAAATCAAACAGACGATCGGCTTCTGACAAGATGGAATGAAACCCAGCGCAGAAAACAGTGTGGAGAAACCCTGATGGAGGATTAATGTGAGTCTTTCCCGTCAGCAAACAGGCTTTAACACCGACCACATTGCAAATCTGTTCGGCTCGACGGTCAATTGAACACCAATTAACGGGGCTAATTAGGGCATTCCTGTCATAGGCCGCCCCGATGAGGCCCCGTAGCGTTTGAACACTGATGGGTGAGAGTTGAATTGATGCAGGTTCCCCTGGTTTAACACTACTGCTAACACC
>JANIIK010002539.1:0-28045 GCA_027704905.1 Muraenolepis orangiensis | reverse complement strand
GACACAACATATGCTCACACACACACACATATACACACACAGCAAATCAATTCATAATACATGGTCAGACCCACACACACACAGCAACATCCAGATAACACATTCTCACACACACAAACACACACACACTCCGTCTCGGTACACAATAAAAAAAACACACACACACACACACATACACATGCTCACCACACACACACACGCACACACACACACACACACACACACACACAGCAACATCAAGACACCGGGGGGGAAAGGGGATAACGGTAAATCAAAAAGGTCCTCCCGGTTGGGGTACAGTCTCCCTCTCTCTTGGTCGTCCCGGGGTAGCTGTCCTGGGCCGGGGCTCGGGGTGTTGGTCCGCCTCCTGGGGCTCCCGTTAGGGAAGCAACACCGCCGCCAGGGGTTAAGGCACATACTGTTCCTCTCCTCTTCCTTCCACGCTCTCCCTTTTATCCCTGCCTCTGGCCTTCTTGAGTGGCTCCCCTCCAGGTGTACGGCTTCAGGCCTGATGAGCCGCTCCAGGTGTTCCCCATTCGGCCTGACGAGTGGGCGGTAACCGTCTGAGCTCTCCGTGGGGCTAATCCTGCCAGGAGCTCAGATGGGTAGTACCGGTTTCCTACCACCTGGCCCAAGGATTGCCCAGCATGCTTCCCAGTGGAGCCCGGGGCGCCACATACCCCCTTCCTCAGCTCCAAGCCAGGGCGGGGAGCGCCCACCCAGAGGCATTCGTCCCTTCTTGACAGCGCGTCCGCGTTGCCATGGAGCCGCCCCGGTCGGTGCTCCACCCGAAAGCGGAAGTCCTGCAGATTCAGGAACCACCGGGTGACGCGGGCATTCTTGTCCTTGTTAGTGCACATCCACTTTAACGGGGCATGGTCTGTGACCAGGACGAACTCTCTGCCCAGGAGATAGTACCTGAGCTTCTCCATAGCCCACCGGACCGCCAAACATCCTTCTCTACGGTGGCATAGTTTCTCTCATGTTTGAGCAGCTTCCTGCTGATGAAAGTTACCGGGTGCTCCACCCCATCACATACCTGAGACAGAACGGCTCCGAGTCCTGCCTCTGAGGCATCAGTCTGCAGGGTGAAGGGCAGGTTGAATGTGGGGGTCATCAGAACAGGCTCGCTGCAGAGGGCCTGTTGAAGCATCGCAAACGCCCCCTCCGCTTCCTCCGTCCAATGGATCCGGTTGGGCAGATCCTTCGCTGTCAGGCCATGTAGCGGCGCGGCTATCGAGGCAAAGTGAGGCACAAACTGTCTGTAATACCCTACCAACCCCAGAAACGTTCTCACCTGCTTCTTCGTGAGGGGCCGGGGCCAGGTAGTGATGGCTTCCACTTTGTTGGCCTGCGGCTTGACATTCCCTCATCCTACGGTGTACCCCAGGTAGTTGGCTTCGTCCAGGCCAAGGTAGCATTTCTTCGGGTTGGCCGTCAGCCCCGCCTCTCGGAGGGCTTGCAGGACCTCTTCCAACCGGACCAGATGGGTCTTTCAGTCAGCGCTGTGGACCACGATGTCGTCCAGGTAGGCGGCAGCATACGCACGGTGGGGCCTCAGGACCTGGTCCATGAGTCGCTGGAAGGTGGCTGGCGCTCCGTGGATCCTAAAGGGCAGGACCCGGTATTGGAACAGGCCCTCTGGGGTTGCGAAGGCGGTCTTTTCCCGTGCTTGGGGTGAGGGGGACCTGCCAGTACCCCTGAGTGAGGTCCAGGGTGCTCATGAACCGTGCTGGTCCCAGGCGTTCGATGAGCTCATCCACCCTGTGCATGGGGTACGCGTCAAACCGAGAAATGTCGTTTAGTTTGCGGAAATCATTGCAGAATCTTATACTACCGTCAGGTTTGGGAACGAGGACAATGGGGCTGGACCATGCACTGTGCGACTCCTCGATGACCCCCAACTCCAGCATTCGGACCACCTGCTCGTGGATGGCCTTCCTCCGGGCCTCCGGTATCCGATAGGGTCGTAGTCGCACTTTCTTCCCTGGTTCCGTGATGATGTCATGCATGGTGACGGTAGTATGCCCCGGAAGGTCGGAGAAGACGTCCCGGTTTTGCTCCAGGAGCTCCCTCATGTCCTGGACTTGCCGGGGGGACAGTTGTTCTCCCATCTGGACCTCCGGGGTAGTCGGCCTGGGGGAACAGGCCGCCAATTCATGCACAGGGGGTTGCTCTGGCTCATGCCACCGCTTTAGGAGGTTAATATGGTACACCTGGGTGGCCTTGCGCCGGCCTGGTTGGCTAACCTTGTAGTTCACGGGACCCATCCGCTCTACCACCTCATAAGGGCCATGCCACTTGGCCAGGAATTTACATTCATGAGTGGGGATCATCACCATTACCTTGTCCCCAGGTTGAAGCTCCCGGATTTGGGCCACTCGGTTGTACACACGGGCTTGGGCCTGTTGGGCTTGCTGCATGTGTTCCCTCACCATGGGCCATATGCGGGCCATCCGGTTGTGCATCTGTTCCACGTGTTCCACCACGGTACGGTGGTGTGATGACTGCTGCTCCCAGGCCTCCTTGGCAAGGTCGAGCAGTCCCCGGGGTCTCCGGCCATACAGGAGCTCAAAAGGGGAAAAGCCAGTGGAGCTCTGGGGTACCTCCCTGATGGAGAACAACAAGTGGGGTAGGAGCTGATCCCAATCCTTACCATCCGCCACGATCATCTTGCGTAGCATCTGCTTTAGCGTTTGGTTGAACCTCTTGACCAGCCCGTCGGTCTGGGGGTGGTACATAGACGTCTTAATCTGCTGGACCTTCAACATCTTGCACATCGCCTTCATTACTGTGGACATAAAGCAGGAACCCTGGTCCGTTAGTATTTCTTTAGCTATCCCCACCCGGCTAAAGAGCTAGAATACCTCCCGGGCAACCGCCTTGCCCATGGCAGCCCGCAGGGGTATGGCTTCGGGGTACCGGGTCGCATAGTCCATGATGACTAAGGGCCTCCTTTGAGGGACCTCCTGGCCGGGTTTAGGGCACGAGCCGGATTCCGGAGCCTCGGTCCGCGAGTGGCGCAACATCCCCTGGGTGCATCTGTAGTTCTCCAGCAGGCCGATCAACGTCTCCACGTCCTGGGGTCCCTGTTGCGCCACATACTTTTTGGCATCATGGGGTAGGGACCGGATACACCTGTCCATCGTCAACCGGTCTGCTGCCGAGGGTCCGGCGCCCTCCAACAGCCAGCCGCGGGACAGCCGGCTCAGGGTGCTCACCTGGGCCCGGACTGGTAGCGCGGTGTGGTAGGTCCACTGGTTAAACCGCTGGGCCCTGGTTGGGAGAGTGAATGAACCCGTACTGGGCTTGGATGGCAGCTTTGAGCCTCTGGTAATCGCTGGCCTCTACTGCCGTCTGGTCCCGGCAGGCCCTCTGGGCCTCGCCGGTTAAGAACGGTGCCAGGATGCCCCCCCAGTCATCCCGTGGCCATCGTTTCCGCTGGGCGGTTCGTTCAAATACCTCTAGAAAGGCGTCAACATCGTCCTCTGAGGTAAACTTCGTCAGCAGATCTTTGTCTGGGGGCTTGGTCTGCCCACCTCCGGGGGTCCTCTCTCGCACAGCTGGGTCACCGCTGTTTGCAGGGTTGCCTGAGTCTCCAGGAGGGCGGCGAAAGCAGCCTCCATCTATTCTGATCAACTTGTTTCCTGCCTGTTGTCACTCCGTAGCATAGGTGCAAATACCTGCATCCTCCACCATTTGTGGCACGCACCCGTTGGCAGAGGGAGGACAACAGTGGTTGCGGGTGTAACAAATGGTTTTATTTCCTTAAACAGGTGGGGGTAGGGGGAAAGGGGATAACGGTAAATCAAAAAGGTCCTCCCTGTTGGGGTACCGTCTCTCTCTTGATGGTCCGCCTCCTGGTTCTCCCGTTAGGGCAGCAACACCGCCGCCAGGGGTTAAGGCTGGGGAAAGACACAATCCCCATTAACAATCCTGCTTCGGCATTAACAGTCCTATAGCACGCCGCAGCTTTTAGTCCGGGATGGCCTGCGGCCACTTACCACATAGTTCCTCTCCTCTTCCTTCCACGCTCTCCCTTTTATCCCTGCCTCTGGCCTTCTTGAGTGGCTCCCCTCCAGGTGTACGGCGTCAGGCCTGACGAGCCGCTCCAGGTGTTCCCCATTCGGCCTGACGAGTGGGCGGTTACCGTCTGAGCTCTCCGTGGTGCTGATCCTGCCAGGAGCTCAGCGGTGTAGTACCGCTGTTCTACCACCTGGCCCAAGGGTGGCCCAGCATGCTTCCCAGTGGAGCCCGGGGCGCCACAGTATATACATACAGTATGTGTGTGTGCATTTTCATTTGTGTGTGTTTGAGTGTGTACTTGTGTGTGTGTGTGCATGTTTGTGCTCATGTATTGATATATAAATATGTGTGTGTGTGTGTACTTAGATATGTGTGTGTGTGTGTGTGTGTGTGTGTGTGTGTGTGTGTGTGTGTGTGTGTGTCTGTACACTGTATATGCATGTATGTGTGTATTTCTATGTGTGTGCGTGTGTGTGTGTGTGTTTGTGTGGGTGGGTGTGTGTGTGTGTGTGTGTGTGTGTGTGTGTGTGTGTGTGTGTGTGTGTGTGTGTGTGTGTGTGTGTGTGTGTGTGTGTGTGTGTGTGTGTGTGTGTGTGTGTGTGTGTGTGTGTGTGTGCAGGCTGGTCTCATAAACCATAAGTAGGATCCCCTACCTTAAAACAGTGCTCTTTGTTTGGTAGTAAACCGTACGGATGGACCCGGTGCTCCAACATGCAGCTCTGACCTCATCACAGTCACGTGTCCTCCTGTTCTCCGTGGAACATGGAATAGAATCACATCGTTTGGGTAGTTAAATACGGTTTGATAACATGTATTAAAGAGAGACCTTTTCATTTGATTACCATAGTGTCGGTTCTGTGAATGGATCCGATCTTTAGTTTGTTAGTTATTACGAAGATCTCGGAGGGTTTTCACCCCGTTACTATGGTGACGCTGGACGCTGCTGTCGCTGTAACATCGATCAGCCAAACACACGGAAGGGTCCAATACTATTAATATACTATATATATATTATATATAGTATATTATATATATAGTATATTAGTATAGCCCTTAATCAGAGTTACAGTGTGGCTTTACAGGCCATCTGATTATGAAACCAGAATCACATCTGGTTCTCCTTCCAGTCTGGGTCTGTTTTGTCACTTATTTGATAGCGGAATGCTTTTACATTTCTACTGAGAAATGTGGTGTTATACTAGTAGGGTCATGTAGGGCCAGGCTGCCTATCCATTTAAGAGAGAGGGGGTAGTGTTATACTAGTAGGGTCATGTAGGGCCAGGCTGCCTATCCCTTTAAGAGAGAGGGGGTAGTGTTATACTAGTAGGGTCATGTAGGGCCAGGCTGCCTATCCCTTTAAGAGAGAGGGGGTAGTGTTATACTAGTAGGGTCATGTAGGGCCAGGCTGCCTATCCCTTTAAGAGAGAGGGGGTAGTGTTATACTAGTAGGGTCATGTAGGGCCAGGCTGCCTATCCCTTTAAGAGAGAGGGGGTAGTGTTATACTAGTAGGGTCATGTAGGGCCAGGCTGCCTATCCCTTTAAGAGAGAGGGGGTAGTGTTATACTAGTAGGGTAATGTAGGGCCAGGCTGCCTATCCCTTTAAGAGAGAGGGGGTAGTGTTATACTAGTAGGGTCATGTAGGGCCAGGCTGCCTATCCCTTTAAGAGAGAGGGGGTAGTGTTATACTAGTAGGGTCATGTAGGGCCAGGCTGCCTATCCCTTTAAGAGAGAGGGGGTAGTGTTATACTAGTAGGGTCATGTAGGGCCAGGCTGCCTATCTCTTTAAGAGAGAGGGGGTAGTGTTATACTAGTAGGGTCATGTAGGGCCAGGCTGCCTATCCCTTTAAGAGAGAGGGGGTAGTGTTATACTAGTAGGGTCATGTAGGGCCAGGCTGCCTATCCCTTTAAGAGAGAGGGGGTAGTGTTATACTAGTAGGGTCATGTAGGGCCAGGCTGCCTATCCCTTTAAGAGAGAGGGGGTAGTGTTATACTAGTAGGGTCTTGTAGGGCCAGACTGCCTATCCCTTTCAGAGAGAGGGGGTAGTGTTATACTAGTAGGGTCATGTAGGGCCAGGCTGCGTCTGTGTGTGTCTGGGAGTAGTATCAATGTCCATCTGTCTAGAATAAGTTATCAATCAATCAACCCTCTGGTTAGTAAACCCTGCCTGTGTGTTCATTAAGTGGTTATTGAATCTGAAGCCTGTGCTTGGGCCCTGGATCAATATCCCCTGTATTCCTCCACTACGGTCTGGGAGCAGGTCAGGAACGTTCAACACATGCAACAGTTTCATTATTTAGTTATTTACTTACATATTGAGCTCTTAGTCAATTGTTCATTCATGTGTTCATTGTTCTTTATCTCAAAGGTTCACAGCGACCTCTGCTCTTAATCGATGACCCAATCCCTTCACGGTTCTTACTCGTATTTTAATATCTGTATATCGCTGTGTTCTGCTGCTCCCTGCTGGCGACACTAGAGCATTACAACACCACGCAGCTCTAATAATATCATATATATTGTGGTACCCCAAGCTACCCTTGGGGTCCCACCAGGGCAAAGTATAGGAGACTTACCCTTGGTTACGTTGTGGGAGGCGTATATCTCCCAAGGGAGATACTTGGAGGGCTTTAGGACCCGGGGGAAGGCGAACGAGATCCCGGAGTGAATCCCCCAGCTGACAACAATCAACACCTGAGTGAATCAGGTGCTTAAAAGCACACAGGTAGAGGGTTGCAAAGAGAGAGAAGGGGGGTGAGAGGACCGAGCCCTTGCGGCCGAGAGGTCCCGTGATATGCTGATATGCTGCTATGCTGTTATGCTGTTCTGTTCTGCTGGTTTCAGTTGTGATGCGAAGAAATTAAAGGATATTTATCGTTTAACCCTCAAAAACCCGCTGTTGTTTGCCTCCTTGAGCGTGGGCGCTCACATATGGTGGAGGATGCGGGCATTCTGACCCAGCTCACAACCCGAAGACATGGATCCGGCCTTAAGGGAGTTGCTGACAACAGTGTTGCAGGGGCAACAAACGTTACAGAAGGCCGTCACACAGCTCTGTGAGCGCGCAGCGCAAAGGACTCCGGGAAAGCGGCCGAGAGAGGAATGGGCCCACGTGTTGGCTCCGTACCCGCCGGAGGACGCCGCTCCGCAACCGCCGGAGGACGCCGCTCCGCACCCGCCGGAGGACGCCGCTCCGCACCCGCCGGAGGACGCCGCTCCGCACCCGCCGGAGGACGCCGCTCCGCACCCGCCGGAGGACGCCGCTCCGCAACCGCCGGAGGACGCCGCTCCGCACCCGCCGGAGGACGCCGCTCCGCACCCGCCGGAGGACCGCCGCTCCGCACCCGCCGGAGGACGCCGCTCCGCACCCGCCGGAGGACGCCGCTCCGCACCCGCCGGAGGACGTCGCTCCGCTTTCACTGGAGGACAACACGAGGACCCGGATCATCGACTGGGACGCCGACGGTCCAGAGGAGCGGGGTTGGCCCCCGCGCCGCAACTGTCGGGATCGGTGGTTTGTCCTCAAATGCCACCGGGAATACCCCTTCAAGCCGGGTTGGACACCAGGAGGTGCCCGTGGAGGAGGGGGATACTACCGACAGGTGGTACCGAACTTTGCGTGGGAACGCAGATGCCCTGTCCCGAAGGTCAGAAGGCCTGTAGTCTGGGCCTGCCAAGGGTGCTCTGAAGATGAGGGGAAGGATATGTGGGACCCCAAGGGTAGCTTGGGGTCCCACCAGGGCAAAGTATAGGAGACTTACCTTTGGTTACGTTGTGGGAGGCGTATATCTCCCAATGGAGATACTTGGAGGGCTTTAGGACCCGGGGGAAGGCGAACGAGATCCCGGAGTGAAATCCCCAGCTGACAACAATCAACACCTGAGTGAATCAGGTGCTTAAAAGCACACAGGTAGAGGGTTGCAAAAAGAGAGAAGGGGGGTGAGAGGACCGAGCCCTTGCGGCCGAGAGGTCCCGTGATATGCTGCTATGCTGTTAGGCTGTTCTGCTGGTTTCAGTTGTGATGCGAAGAAATTAAAGGATATTTATCGTTTAACCCTCAAAAACCCGCTGTTGTTTGCCTCCTTGAGCGTGGGCGCTCACAATATATATATTATATACAGGCAGTTATATACAGTGTGTGTGGTGTAGGTTTTTGGACTGGTGCTCAACACACACACACACACACACACACACACACACACACACTCACACAGTAAGTGACCAGGGGCCGGTTGTTCAAAGTGTCCTTCCCCCCTCAGTCGTTCAATCTTTTAATCAGTCGTTAAGTCTTAATCAGTCCTTAAATGTCCTAATCAGTCATTAAGTCTTAATCAGTCCTTAAATGTCCTAATCAGTCCTTAAGTCTTAATCAGTCCTTAAATGTCCTAATCAGTCGTTAGTTAACCATTTGTTAACTGTGGGTTGTTCAAAGAGTGATTAGGCGAGTGGCTAACTAATCACTACTTAACCAGTCGTTAACAGTTATTAAGTATTAATATTAAGTATTTTTACCCATAATTCTTGAAACGACTTCCTGTATCTCCTCTTAACAACTCTAAAGATGGATGCTAATGCTAGTTAGCAGAAAGAGAAAAACTATCTTTTTCCTTAGCAGAAGTTAATCTGTTAGAGAGTTGGTAGAGGAGAGCAGGGAAACACTGAGATGAGATTTTTTTTGAAGATTATATATTATGTATATATATATTTTTAATATAATAATTATTTTGATGTATGTGTTGTATATATGTTAATTGTTGTCTTTCTTGATGGTATCTTCTCTAGTGATGTTGATTCATGTTGTGGAGCAGCAAAAAGTTGGGCAAAAGCTAAACAAGAACCACTAGACATGTCTTAATCATAGTTTAATACACCTTCAGCCAGTGGTTAAAGTTAACCACTGGTTAATCGCCTGAAGATGTTGACCACTAAATACCCTTTGAACAACCTAATTTAACCATGCATTAACCCTGTAGAGCCCAAATATAGAAAAACATTAGCACATTTTTTTTTGCCCTTACATATGTTGTTGTAGGAGGCGTCTGATGCAGAAATGAAAGGGTTTTCAAAAATGTTACATTTTGGTAAGTTTTTAGGGAAATGTTGTAACATGTCAACATTGGTCCTAGCTGACAGCAGAAGTTCTGTATTTGTACTCACATTGTCTGAACAAATATACAGAACAACTAAAGGTTATTTTGCAGGGTTGATTGCTTACTTAGCCCCATAACAGTATATAACATGAATAATAATCACGCATCAGTCATATATTTTTATGAATAGACATTTATTAAAAAAAAAAGAAAAGTAATAATAAAAAAAAAAAAACAGAATAAGATTGTATTTACAAAACAGCATTTGGTCTCACTCTGTGTTCAGCCATGTTCTAGCCTCATTAGTTTGATTCTTGTTCTGTTCATTTCCAATGACAGTCCAAAAAACAGTTCATGTCCTCTGAAAAGCAAAGAGGGACATCCCCCCTGCTGCCCTGCGTGTTGGTGTGTCCTTTACTGCAGCGTCTGCAGCGTCCTCTCCTTCTCTTCATGGGGAAATGGGCCATTAGGTCCTTGCCAGCCTCCAGTGGGGGGTGGTGGACACATCAAATGTGATGAATGCATTCCACAATAACTAAATATATACATGTTGTAGACATTGTAATAATCACCAAAAAAATATTTTAAGGCATTTTACTTACTTGCATCTGACAAATCCAGTCCAATGAAACAAAGAGGTGTTGCTGGCATGGAGATTAGTCAGTTGTGTGACTTGGAGGCCAGAGGGCGGACCTATGAACAGATGTACTATCCAATAGCATTGAGAGGCCAGAGGGCGGGACCTATGAACAGATGTACTATCCAATAGCATTGAGAGGCCAGAGGGTGGACCTATGAACAGATGTACTATCCAATAGCATCGGGAGGCTGAACAACAGGACCCATTGACTATGGAAATGGGTTAAAAGAAAAGAAAAATAAATGTACAGACTTTTTTTTAACTAGCTAAAAGTGATGTTGTCACCTTGCAACTGAGGGCCTTACAGGGTTAAAAGTGAACCACTGATTAGCTGATTTAACGACTCATTAAGAGTTAAACACCCTTCAACCAACCGGCCCCAGAAGAAGAGAGCCAACACAAGACTTAATGAAAGGTTTATTCAGGGTAGGTTTGTTGAACCGTATGTTAAAGATGTTTGGGTAACTGACAACTGATATATTGATAACCCCACCCATGTGTAGCAGGACCACTGGTTCAGGTTCTGTCCCACACTCATCTCTAGGCCCTGAACTCACCATCACCTAAAGTAGGTCAACTCCTCCCCCAGAGCCAACCCCTAATTAACTCAGGGGGGTTTAAGGCACCTGTGGCATCATGGCAGCCTTTGGTTGGTTTGCTGCCTGCCTGTTGCCACATGGCCACCTTAAGGGGAGGTCAATTGTCAGATACTGGATGTCATGTTTGATCAGCAACTTAATATTCCTCATGGTCATCTTATAGTAGCACTGAATGACATCCATTAGTATGAGCCTACTGTCAGCTTGTATCCTGGTCCACCTGGTGTTCCTTTGGCCAAGTGTGATGCCTGAAGTTCCTGTTAACCTGGAGGGGTGTGTGTTGTTCCCCCCTGGCCCTGCTTAGTACTTTAATATCAATCATACTGAGTAGTGGTATGTTTATAATTACCTAAGTTAAAAGATTTAAATGTGTACTTCTGTATTGTAAGCTAATGTACAATGTGTTTTTCCTACTAAGTGTTATCAGCTGCTGTTTTGCTACGGTTAGGTTTTTGTTTCAATTTAGTTTTGCTGTCTTATATTTAGGATTTTAGTGTATTTTACTGCTCGTTGGGACCAACTGGATATAATTTTTTTGGATATGTATATATTTTTTTTGTGTGAGATATGTGTGTCTGTGCTACAGAGAGGTGTGTGTGTGTTTAGAGGTGTGTTTGTAACAGAGAGATGTGTGTGTGTGTGTGTTGAGCACCAGTCCAAACACCTACACCACACACACACCTGTGTCTCCTTTACTCTAATCATGTTGGCCTTAAGGTGGTGGATTCACGCCCCCTAGTGGTGCAATAACAGATATTAATAAAACATGGCTTTGATAAGCAGCCTCATATCTTAAGATGTATTAATCATTTATCAGACAGCTTCATACAAAGATACTGACAGTGAACACATAAGTGTGTATGTACATAAATGTGTGTGTGTGTACTTCTTTATGTTTGTGTGTGTGTGTGTGTGTGTGTGGCCAAGGCCAAACGCATCATAAAGACATTGCCCTACAGCCACGAACTGTCCTCACTGTTACCGTCAGTCAGGCGATACCTCAGTATCAAGTGGTATCAAATAGACTCAGAGACAGCTTCCACAGTCAGGCCATCAGGCTGCTGAACAAAGGTGTATAGCATATAACAATGTATATTTTGTTACATTGATTTATATATACATATTGCTCTTTTTCTGTGCCGATATATTGCATTTTATAAATTGCATTTATTTTTTTATTTTTACTTTTATTCTATTGTTTTTATTCTATTTTTTATCTATTTTTTACTTATTTTTATAACTGCTGTCTGTTGTTGGGTTTTGCACATAATATTTTCACTCACTGCTTTATACTTAAAGCTTTTTTTTAAGTTTTTTTTAAACTGTGAAGTGACAATAAACTTGACTTAACGTGTGTGTGTGTGTGTGTGTGTGTGTTTCGATGAGTGTGTGTGTGTGTGTGTGTGTGTGTGTGTGTGTGTTTATATGAGTGTGTGTGTGTGTTTGCACTTCTATATATGTGTGGGTGTGGTCATGCATGCGTGTGTATTTATATTGTCCTCATTGTGTCCAAGTGGTTGTACTTTCCTTCAGCTACAAGGCCGTCCTTGTTTAAAGACATCATCTTTTATCTGGACTCTACCAATGGTTTCACACGCCATACACGACATGAGAGACAGTAGGGTTCATGTTCTGTATTTATTAAGAGATATAGTCCTGAATAAGCACACCTATCAAATTAAACCAATCACATCCGTAGGGTATTTCCATAGAACTGGACACAATGGGCTCTGGATCACAGGAAGATCATTATTAAAGAACACTATTCATATTGGAAGGTTTTCATGTAATGTTGTTTTATTCACCCTTTAAACCCGCAGCACGACTGTAATGACACGTAGATAATGTGTCCAGCTTTAATATAACTGCTTGTATATAATATATATATATGATATTATTAGAGCTGCGTGGTGTTGTAATGCTCTAGTGTCGCCAGCAGGGAGCAGCAGAACACAGCGATATACAGATATTAAAATACCAGTAAGAACCGTGAAGGGATTGGGTCATCGATTAAGAGCAGAGGTCGCTGTGAACCTTTGAGATAAAGAACAATGAACACATGAATGAACAATTGACTAAGAGCTCAATATGTAAGTAAATAACTAAATAATGAAACTGTTGCATGAACTAAACATGTTGTCTCAGTGGCTGCGCTTCAAACCACCGCAATAAAACAGAAAGGGAAGCTGTGTGTTGAGAACTGATCTATTGTGTTCTAATCTCTTCTGTTCTATCCTCTACTGTACATCTAGACATCTCCACCTCAGCCTCCAGTGGTTACCTGTGTGTGTGTGTGTGTGTGTGTGTGTGTGTGTGTGTGTGTGTGTGTGTGTGTGTGTGTGTGTGTGTGTGTGTGTGTGTGTGTGTGTGTGTGTGTGTGTGTGTGTGTGTGTGTGTACTTTTTATTCTATTGTTTTTATTTGTTATTATTTTATTTTATTTAACTGCTGTCTGTCGTCGGGTTTTGCACATAATATTTTCACTCACTGCTTTATACACTTTATATACTTAATAAACTTGACTTGACTTGACTTACCAGTCTATTCAATTCAACAGAGCTTTATTGGCATAGGAAGCACACATTCACATCACAAAAGTAACAAAGAACTACAAAAACCAAGAGTTAAACACTACTATCTATCTATCTATCTATCTATCTATCTATCTATCTATCTATCTATCTATCTATCTATCTATCTATCTATATAGTACCAGTGTCTCTCTCTAGAGCACACCCTCCCTCTCTCTCTGTCACACACACACTCTTCCTGTGGGTTTTTCCGTTGCTATAGTTTCACCTTGTTCTGTTGCTTGTGGTTTCCTGTGTGTGTGTGTGTGTGTGCGCGTGTGCCTGCGTGTGTCTGTGTGTGTGTGTGCTTACATCCAAACCAAGCCAATACAGGAACCCATTCTCACATATAAACATATAAACACAGGCACACACACACACACACACACACACACACACACACATGCAGGCGCACACACACACAGACGTGCAGGCACACACACACACACACACACATAGACACACGCAGGCACAGGCACACACGCGCACACACACACACGCAGGCACAGGCACACACACACACACACACACATGCAGGCACACACACACACACACACACACACACACACACACAGACGTGCAGGCACACACACACACACACACACACATAGACACACGCAGGCACAGGCACACACTCGCACACACACACACACAGGCAGTATATCTCAGGAGGTAGAGCGGTCGCCTCACCACCGGCAGGTCGCTGGTTCGATCCCCGCCTCCTCCTATCAAAAGCTGTGGAGGTGTCCTTGAGCAAGACCCCCTAACCCTAACTGCTCCTGACCTGCTGGCTGTCTCCTTGATGGCTGACTCCTCCGTTGGTGGTTGAATGAGTGGATGAATGGTGAATGTGAGGACTTGTAAAGCGCTTTGAGTAACCATTGGTTAGAAGAGAGCTCTATAAATGTCCATTTACCACTCACACACACAGGGAGAACTGGAACAAATGTGAACAGTTGTGTGTAACAGTCGGTTGATGTGCTGAGCAGACAGACAGACAGACAGTTACAATGTACTGTAGATATATTTATATATAAATGGTATACGTATTACACAAGAGAGAGAAACAGAGCTTTAAGAGCTCTGTCCTTCTCAGGGGGGGTCAGAGGTCATTAGGAGCAGGTAGGGGTCAGAGTTCAATAAGGAGCAGGTAGGGCTCAGAGGTCATTAAGGAGCAGGTAGGGGTCAGAGGTCATTTAGGAGCATACAGCATTCCATTACAGTCATTTAGCAGACGCTTTTATCCAACATCATACACATTTATATTATATATAGGAATAGGAATATTATAGATATTAACATCATACACATTGATATTATTATGAATATTATAGATATTAACATCATACACATTGATATTATTATGAATATTATAGATATTAACATCATACACATTGATATTATTATGAATATTATAGATATTAACATCATACACATTGATATTATATATGAATATATTATTGATATTAGGTTAATATCGATAATATTACAGGACAGATTATTAGCAGGACAGTTGTAGACTGTTTCATATCAGTCCTCTGCTGTCATTGGTCCTGCCCTGGACTGGACCCCATGGCATGTGTTACGCTAGAGGTCAAGCACAGGACACTTTGAACATGTCTAGAGCATTAAGAGAGGCTTAGCATGACATGAGTCTCTCTCCAGGCCCAACTTATCCAAATGACCTCTAATGTTATATTGCTTATTTCATTGACCTTTGGAGTTGTTGTCTTTATCCTGAGTCAAATCAACACTTTTTATGTTTCATAATAACAGAAACAAAACTATAAATCAATTTCATGATCCAACCTGACGATTCATATAGATGTTTAACTTTAACCCTAAAGACCTATAAGTAACCTATAGGTATAGATGTTTAACTTTAACCCTAAAGACCTATAAGTAACCTATAGGTATAGATGTTTAACTTTAACCCTAAAGACCTATAAGTAACCTATAGGTATAGATGTTTAACTTTAACCCTAAAGACCTATAAGTAACCTATAGGTATAGATGTTTAACTTTAACCCTAAAGACCTATAAGTAACCTATAGGTATAGATGTTTAACTTTAACCCTAAAGACCTATAAGTAACCTATAGGTATAGATGTTTAACTTTAACCCTAAAGACCTACAGTGACATTGTGGTGCTTATCAAGCAACAAAAGGAAGGTACAGATATTAGATATTGTTCTATATGGTCTGTCCCAAATCTGAACCATAAAACGCATACTGAAAGATCCCATCTGTATCACATCCCCCTGAGCACAAGGGCAGGATCTGACTGTTGCTCTCCATCATCTTTATTCTCCACCTAGTCTTGGTTTACTCCATCATCTTCATCGTCTCTATCTTTATTCTCCACCTAGTCTTGGTTTACTCCATCATCTTCATCGTCTCTATCTTTATTCTCCACCTAGTCTTGGTTTTCTCCATCATCTTCATCGTCTCTATCTTTATTCTCCACCTGGTCTTGGTTTACTCCATCATCTTCATCGTCTCTATCTTTATTCTCCACCTAGTCTTGGTTTTCTCCATCATCTTCATCGTCTCTATCTTTATTCTCCACCTAGTCTTGGTTTTCTCCATCATCTTCATCGTCTCCATCATCGTCTCCATCAGTTCTTTCCTCCTCACCTACTTCCTGATCCAGTTCTATTTCATCTAAATAAAGAAAAAGTCTTGTGAGGAGGACATACTCAATCCACATGCATACAACTTACAACATGTTACCTTTTTGTCATCCATTTATTCCATATTAATCTGAGTTTATTCTTCTCTTTCATCTTAGTCCCTGGAGCCCCATGTGAATTCTCTCTCATTTCCCCTGTCCTTTTAGTCTGTTCTATTAAGTAGTTATATTTATTCTCACTGCTTGGTTGTTGTTTTAGAATGAATCTTGATTCTGTAATGCATGTTGTAACTTTGTTTTAAAGAAAGCTATTGAAAAAGGCTTTTGTGTTACTAATATTAGTAATAATAAACCTTCAATCTGAATCTTATCAAGGGATTTTCCTTGGAATGTTGCCAAAGACCCGTTCTCCATTGCTAGTAGAAGCTTTGAGATGTTTGCAATTTCTACAGCTGCCTCTGGCAGCCGATAAAAGTCTCTGTGAACCCGTATGTCATGGCCCAATAAGTTGGCTAGTTGGTCCAGTTCATTATTTTTGAGTTTGAGAATCTGGGACAATGTCGCAACATGCTTGGGAAGATGTGTCCACCTGAGATATTCAGGATTCTTTGCACCACACTGATGTGCAAAAATCCTGATGCAGTCCTGTCCCCTGTATAAACTAGTGGCCTTCCAAATAGGAAAGTTTTGTCCTTTTTTGCACATTACATGCCTCTCTTTGGTCTGCAAGAAGTGTTATTGCACTCACAACCTCAGGGTTTAACAAAACAGAAACTTTTCTCCCTCTTTTCCCCATCATTTCTACCTTGCTGAAGTGCTTGGCCAGCTTCTGCTCAAACTGTGAGAGGCCAACAGCTCTGTCCTCATGGAGCTCAGTCTGGTCTTCTTTCATGAAAGACTTAAGGGTTATTTGAGAGACTTCTTCTAGTGTCACTCTGAGCTTGTGTCACTCTGGCAAGTTCTGCATACATCTTCGGAGACCGGTGCTATTTAAGGTTTTCAACAGCATTAGCTGATTTCTTCTCCAGGTGGAAGATCTGCACATCCCGTGCGAAAGGTATGGTGCGTGGTTTGTTGAACTTTGACTCAAAGTAGCAAGAGCAGTGAGGGAGATAAGGTGTGTCCATCCTTTTGTGCACAACATTTTGAATCGCTCTGCTGCTTTGATCATCACTTAATCTTCTGCTGCAATGGCTCTGCAGAGAATAATATCCCCAATTTTCTGAAGTGAATGTTCTTATTTCAGAGCAACACTTGGTGTGCGATAGCAGTGCTTCTCTTCATCATAACCGGTGACATCTTTGACAGCCTCGATGACTTTGTAAAAGTTATTCGGTTTTGCAGCATCTTCAAAACTAAATAAGGAATATTATTTTCTCAAGCTCAACAACAGCCTGCCCATTTCCTGATCCTTCTGTCGGATGTATTCTAATTGAGTTGAATCACTTCCATGCTTGTTGTAGAGAGACTGAGCTAGTTGCAGTATGAGGAATTCATTACGAGATACAGATCCTACATCATCCTGCCTCATATTTCCAAGGATCTTCCACACCCCAGGAGAAATTGCTTGGGAGAATGTTGACTCTGAAACATCAGCTAGAACTAAGACTTTGGCCCTACCAGTTTCCTCAGATTCTGAGACTGTCTTTGAAGGACATCGACACATGTCAAAAGCTCTTTGCGTGCAAACATGCCTTTACAATATGCACAGTGGACATATGCTTTGGCATTTAGTGAGATGTTAGATCTTCCTGGTCTTTGTTTTAGTTCCACTTTGATTCTGCGTTGCTTCTTGATTATGTTGGTAATTGTGGTGATATTGATTGGTGCATGATTTATATTAACCACTAGATGGCACCATCTACTAGGCTACATGGGCCACACCCCAAGCACTTAGCAGGAACTGGTAGATAATGAGACACCTGTTTGATGCTGACCTGGATGCTACTTGCTACTTGCTACCAGTACCTGAATAAATGCTATTGAAAGAACCCCAGTTTCTTCATTGATAGAAAGCAACATTACATGGTACCAGGAGTGGTCATCATGATGGAAAGTGTGAAGCCGCCAGACGCTGTGAATTGGACTGGTAATGTTGATTATGAGTACCTTCAAACAGCGTTTCATGCTGTACCTGATGGCTGTAGGACTGGAAGGAAAGTCTGAAACAAGGAGGATTGCACTGCTTCTGACCGTCGCGGGACAACAAGCTGTGGAAGCATACAACACGTTTGTGTTCGCCAACGCAGAAGACAGACAGGTTTGACGAGGTTGTCAAGAAGTTTGATGAACACTGTTCACCAAAGAAGAATGAAACCTTTGAACGGTATGTGTTTCGCTCGAGAATGCAACGGCCTGCTGAAAGTTTTGATGTGTTTCTAACGGACTTAAAGCTAAAAGCTAGAACGTGTAACTTAAGAGATGTGCATGATTCTATGATCCGTGATCAGCTTGTGTTTGGCATACAAGATTCAAAACTGAGGGAGAGGTTACTGCGGGAGACGGAGCTAACCCTTGAATCCGCAGTGAAAATATGTCACGCAAGTGAATTAGCAATGCAGCATGCCAGAACAATTGCGAGAGACGCTAAAGACGACGCAGCAGTCGCTATGGTCTCGAGGAAGGCTTACAACAAAGGAGAAAGGCAGTACAATCAACAAAATAAATCAGAGACTTTTCAGTGTAAAATATGTGGTACTCGTCATGCACCAAGACAACGCCCAGCATATGGAAAAATGTGCCATAAGTGTCAAGGACAAAATCACTTTTCCAAGCAATGCTTTGCCAAGGGGAAACGAGGCAGAGGTGAGCGTGTACACACAGTAGAGGGAAATGACCTGTGTGATTCCTTCTTTGCGGGCAGGGTGACACAGGAGGTGGACAACATGCCTGAAGAGGACAAACAGACAAGTGTGAATAGAGTGGAGCAGGACAAGTGGACCCAGCCATTGCATAGAAATGGAGCTATAATTGCTTTCAAACTGGATACAGGAGCAAAGGCTAACATGATCAATGAACTTCACATCAGAAACATGAAGGTGAAGCCCCACATTCGTCCTAATCCCATTCCACTCAAGGCCTACAATGGACGGCCCATCCCCACGAGAGGAATATGCAGACTGAAGGTGAGAGTTAAAGGCAAAGAGCATCACCTCATGTTTGTAATAGTTCCAGATGGACATGACTCACTGTTAGGAGATGACGCATGTGAACAGTTGGGTCTAGTCAAGAGGATGTATAGCATCAAAACAAATGCACAGAACAATGTAGAGACAATAGTGGATCAGTATACAGATGTATTCCGAGGGTTTGGTGTCTTACCATACACCTACAAGATCCAACTAAAAGAGGATGCACAGCCAGTCATACATGCTCCCAGGCGGGTTCCAGCACCGCTCAGAGAAAAGGTGAAGCAAGAGCTCGACCGAATGATGTCACTGGGAGTTATAAAGAGAGTGGAGGAGCCCACTGAGTGGGTGAATTCAATGGTGTGTGCCAAGAAGCCAAATGGTGATATACGTCTGTGCATGGATCCAAAAGACCTAAATGCAAACATTAAAAGAGAGCATTATCAGATTCCAACAAGAGAGGAAATAACGAGTGAAATGGCTGCTGCAAAGTACTTCAGTAAATTGGATGCTTCACAGGGCTTTTGGCAGATCAAACTGCATGAAGACAGCACAAAGTACTGTACATTCAATACACCGTTTGGCCGCTACTCGTTCCAGAGGATGCCTTTTGGAATATGCTCTGCTCCTGAAGTGTTCCACAGAACTATGGAGCACATACTGGAAGGTTTAGATGGAGCATATGTGGATGATGTAGTGGTGTGGGGATCCACACTGGAGCAGCACAATGAGAGACTCATCAAAGTGTTGCAAAACATCAAAAAGCATGGACTAAAGCTCAACAGAGCAACATGCCAGTTTGGTGTGGGAGAAATCACCTTTCTGGGAGACAAGCTTTCGAGTGCAGGTATCGAGCCTGACATCCGCAAGGTGAAAGCCATAGTGAAGATGCCGAGACCTGAAGATAAGCAAGGTGTTTTGAGAATGATGGGAATGATAAATTTCATTGGAAAGTTCATACCAATTTTATCAACCAAGACAGTGCACCTCAGGCAGCTGTTACACCACAAGTGTGACTTCAAGTGGACTGACAGTCATGAAGAGGAGTGGAAAACACTGAAAACCATGCTCACAACAGAACCAGTACTGACGTTTTTTGACCCATCCAAAAGGATAAAGATTTCCACTGACTCATACAAAAATGGAATTGGAGCAGTGCTGCTACAAGCTGATGGAGAGGATTGGAGGCCAGTTGCCTATGCGTCAAGAACGATGACAATAACTGAATGTCGCTATGCACAAATAGAAAAGGAGTGCTTAGGACTAGTGTATGGATTTGAAAAGTTTCCAAAGGACCCAATACTACAGAGGGTCATGACTAATCTGAAAGAGAGCTGGCCTAAAGGAGACTGTCAACAATATTACAACATCTGAGCAGAGCTGAGTGTGATAAATGGACTTTTACTCAGAAAGAACACAATTGTCCTTCCTCAGTCACTGAGACAAGAGATGTTGAAAATACTTCAGGAGGGGCACCTCGGAATGGAGAAATGTAAGAGAAGAGCCATAACAGCAGTATATTGGCCAGGCATCAACACACATTGACAAGATGGTCTCCAGCTGTGAAACCTGTCTGAAACACCATACGAAGCAGCAGAAAGAGCCCATGGGAACTGCATACCTACCTAATGTGCCTTGGCAGAAAGTGGGAACTGACTTGTTCCACCTGGATGTAAAGAATGATCTACAGGTCATAGACTCTCTCTAACTATCCTGAGATAGCACTGCTCTCCAGCATGACAGCTACTGCTGTGATTACACATAGGAAATCTATCTTTGCCAGACATGGAATTTGTCAGGTTCTCGTTTCTGACAACGGACCAGCTTACAACTGTAAAGAGAACTTTGCAGAACTTTGCAGAACTTTGCAGAAGAATATGATTTCCAGCATGTAAGCTCAAGCCCCCTGTATGCCCAATCCAATGGTAAAGCAGAAAAAGGTGTGGACATAGTAAAAAAGCTGCTCAAGAAAGCAAAAGAGAGAGGTTCTGATCCATATCTAGCTCTACTGAGTTAGCGAGCATCACCACTAGAACATGGACTGTCTCCTGCTGAGCTTCTGATGGGACGGAGGCTACCAACCCCACTTCCTTACACCGCAACACAAAAGAAGAAGAACATTGTGAGACAGAAACTAAAGTGTCTGCAAAACAGACAGAAAACAAACTATGACAAAGTGTCAAAAGGTTTAGTACCACTGTCACAGCGTGACACAGTGAGACTTCAAGATTCTAAATACTGGAACAAGAAAGCCACCGTTCTGGAGGAAGTAGGTCCTAGATCCTACACCGTCAGAACAGAAGAGGGTCAGGTCCTGAGAAGGAATGGACGAAGCTTGTTAAAAACACCAGAGACGCTTGAAGAACCTTCAACAGCTGATGACCAAGTTTGCACAACAGCAGCACCGCCGACAGCTGAGCTGACCAACGTGTCACCAGCAGCTGACCAGACGCCTTCAACACCAGCACTGAGAAGATCTACACCTCAGTCTAAACCACCTGCAGCTGACCAGACGCCTTCAACACCAGCACTGAGAAGATCTACACCTCAGTCTAAACCACCAGCAGCTGACCAGACACCTTCAACACCAGCACTGAGAAGATCTACACCTCAGTCTAAACCACCAGCAGCTGACCAGACACCTTCAACACCAGCACTGAGAAGATCTACACCTCAGTCTAAACCACCAGCAGCTGACCAGACACCTTCAACACCAGCACTGAGAAGATCTACACCTCAGTCTAAACCACCAGCAGCTGACCAGACACCTTCAACACCAGCACTGAGAAGATCTACACCTCAGTCTAAACCACCAGCAGCTGACCAGACACCTTCAACACCAGCACTGAGAAGATCTACACCTCAGTCTAAACCACCAGCAGCTGACCAGACACCTTCAACACCAGCACTGAGAAGATCTACACCTCAGTCTAAACCACCAGCAGCTGACCAGACACCTTCAACACCAGCACTGAGAAGATCTACACCTCAGTCTAAACCACCAGCAGCTGACCAGACACCTTCAACACCAGCACTGAGAAGATCTACACCTCAGTCTAAACCACCAGCAGCTGACCAGACACCTTCAACACCAGCACTGAGAAGATCTACACCTCAGTCTAAACCACCAGCAGCTGACCAGACACCTTCAACACCAGCACTGAGAAGATCTACACCTCAGTCTAAACCACCTGACACACTTCAGGATTTGTAAAGAACAGCACTGAGCTGTATCCTTTTGCATCAAAAAAGAAAAGAAAAAAAAGGAAAGAATGATAAAGCATGATATGATATGACATTAATGTGTGGTATGCATGTTAAAAAAAGAAAGAAAAGAATTGTATTTGGAAATAGCAACAGTAGAAAAAAACTAAAAGGTGAAGGTGTTTTGAGTCAACAGAAATGTTTACATTTATTGTTGTGTGGTTAGCATCTAAAGAAAAGGGGATGTGGTGATACGTGATGTGATTTATATTAACCACTAGATGGCACCAGATGGGCCACACCCCAAGCACTTAGCAGGAACTGGTAGATAATGAGACACCTGTTTGATGCTGACCTGGATGCTACTTGCTACTTGCTACCAGTACCTGAATAAATGCTATTGAAAGAACCCCAGTTTCTTCATTGATAGAAAGAAACATTACAATAATAAAACAATAAGTTGATTGTTATGGACGGGTGAAGTTAGTCCAAGGAGAACAGAGGGCTCAGGGTAGACGACATCACGTCATCACGCCATCATGAGCGCTAAAACAGTACAATCTGACACGCGCACACATTGTGGGCTTGTTCCAATGCCACGGAACCTAGCTCTACGGTATATCTATTACAGCGGGTAGTCGTAGCCCAGGTGGTCACCCGGCATTAAGCAGCCATGAACGTCACTCCACAATCAAACCAAACATCTCTCTCTCTCTCTCTCTCTCTCTCTCTCTCGTTCTCTCGCTCTCTCTCTCGCTCTCGTTCTCTCTCTCTCTCTCTCTCTCTCTCTCTCTCTCTCTCTCTCTCTCTCTCTCTCTCTCTCTCTCTCTCTCTCTCTCTCTCTCTCTCTCTCTCCGCAGCTGGTAAAACTGAAACTATTCTCACCGTTCTGCTTCAATATGGCGGAGAAAATTACATTACCCCCCCCCCCACACTCCCCCCCCCCCCCCCCCCACACTCCCACACACACGTGCGCCCACACACACACACACACACACACACACACACACGTGTGCGCCCACACACACACTCACACACGGGCACGCACACACAATTTTCATGAATTTCAACAACAATATTATACTATACTAAACTATACTACACTATACTATAAACAATGATAGAGATGTAGTTTGACCAATATTTTGCGTGAAGGTGCTTAAGTTAAGTTAACCCTCACCTGTTGAGGAAGCGCTACCTTGATCCTTCCTCCTAGCGCATCCTCTGACTTTTTAGTAGCTTTACAAGCGTCTTACTCAGGAGATTGTTAGCTTGTTAGATATTGCTCTATTGTTTGCCCAATTATTGTACTTCTACCTGAGCACTGGTTCAGTTCTTGGGAGACTTGTTACCCAGGCCCGGCGTCATGTGCGGGCCCCATGGGGCCAGGCCCGCCCATCCAGGATTTGGGCCCGCCCATGAGAAATTAGGGATTAAAAAAAATTATTATATAAAAATATATTTTTTATTTTTTTATTATTATGTTTATTGTTTTTATTTGTAGGGCTTTATCATACCATTCATTATTGTATTAAACTATGTCGAAACATTAGTATAATATCATTTTTTAATCCAACTTGGTTTGGAGAAGGACCTGACCAAAAAATGCCAGAATGAGTGTTGCTGACGGGTTGCTGAGGAGGTTCCATTCCTCTGGGAGACGTGGGCTCCAGCTTCATTAGACCCACCCTGAGTACATCGTGGGCTCCAGCTTCATTAGACCCACCCTGAGTACATCGTGGGCTCCAGCTTCATTAGACCCACCCTGAGTACATCGTGGGCTCCAGCTTCATTAGACCCACCCTGAGTACATCGTGGGCTCCAGCTTCATTAGACCCACCCTGAGTACATCGTGGGCTCCAGCTTCATTAGACCCACCCTGAGTACATCGTGGGCTCCAGCTTCATTAGACCCACCCTGAGTACATCGTGGATAGCAAACAATCACCACCATGGAGGCTAAGACCTTGTTCAACAGCTTTAATGTCAACTAAATATTGGCTATTTTTCAGTGTGTTTTTTTCACTGTATGTTGGCCAATATATTTGTTATTTGTTCATTGATTTAATTCCACTTCTTTAGGCCCAGAGACACACTCTGCTTTAAAGTAGCACGTGCAAACGTGGGGCCTGGGGGTCGGGGGTGGGGCCTGGGGGTCGGGGGTGGGGCCTGGGGGTCGGGGGGTGGGGCCTGGGGGTCGGGGGGTGGGCCCGCCCTGGTAAATCAAATGCCCGCCCAGAGATGGATGTCTGCCGCCGGGTCTGGCTCTACCTCCTGATCTATACTGCCGCCCTGGTGTGTGTGTGTGTGTGTGTGTGTGTGTGTGTGTGTGTGTGTGTGTGTGTGTGTGTGTGTGTGTGTGTGTGTGTGTGTGTGTGTGTGTGTGTGTGTGTGTGTGTGTGTGTGTGTGTGTGGGGACCCCCTCCGAGAGAGACGGAGAGGTGGTCACGACGACCCCCCACATGAAGGAGCGTCACCACGGGGACCTTTACTGAGACTTTGTTAATACGTCACGTGGTTCGTTGGATAACGTCACGTGGAGGGAGTTGACGCTTATGTCAGCTTTGTACTGTGATTAAATGATATATGTACATTTTATCACACCACAAAGCTGATAAAAGCATCACTTATATATATATATATATATATATATATATATATATATATATATATATATATATATATATATAGATTAAAAAGCATAGCACCCAATGAACTTACTGAATGAGTCCATTGAGATGTACTGGCTTAGGAGACTTGATGTAAATCTGTTCTACAGTCTGTAATAAACCAGTCGATGGAGTGAATGGGAAATCTCCTCCTCTGCTTGTTTTGTTGTTGATCAGATTCAAGTCTGCACCGTTTGGAGGAAAAGTGCGACCCCTGGTGGTCAAAGTAGATCGTTGTTTTACCTCTTCTACTGAATCCATATTGTACTGAGAATGTACATATTCCAGATAAGTGGTTCTCATTCAGCAGAACTCTCATTTAAAGTTCTCATTTGGCAGAAATGGAGCATGGACGGATACAAGGAACTAAACGTCTCTGTTTATCTCATAAACATTGTAGGGGTGTGGTCTGAATCCCCCCCCCCCCTTCTGGCTGTTTTGTTTCCACACGGTTTGTCCCTGGTGTGAAATAACGACCCATAATCCACCAGCAGTGATCATGTGACATCATCAACTGCCATTCAAACTCCTGTTACTGGGTTTTTATTTTTGCTTTGTTGTCTCTGAATTGTGAACTTGTTGGTCTGGTTCGTCTGCCCTACGCCGAGTCACATGACTCGAGTCACATGACTCGACATGTTTGTCTGCGGAGCCGAGAGGACGTCTTGTTCAGGAAAAATAAGTAAATGTTCCCAGAAACCAGGATAGGTTGGTATTTAATGACAACCCTGATGTCCGTCTCCGTGTGAGAGCTGAGCTCCAGAAGGTGGGGGTGTTTGTTGATTATGACGCAGGTCTGGTCTCCTTCTATGATGTGGAAGCCAGGGCTCATATCTACTCTGCTACTGGCTGCACCTTCAGTGAGCCTCTCTATCCAATCCTCTGTCCAGGTTCACATGATGGTGGTAGAAACTCCACCCTCTGATCATCTCACCTGTCAATCAACAGGATATTATATGTAGTCAGTAGAATAGGTTAATCCTTAGTACAATATGTATTCAGTTGAATCGGTATATATACATTACAATATGTAATTAGTAGAATAGGTACATTTTCAGTTAAATATGTATTCAGTAGAATATGTACATTCTCAGTACAATATGGATTCAGTAGAAGAGGTAAAACAACGATCTACTTTGACCACCAGGGGTCGCACTTTTCCTCCAAACGGTGCAGACTTGAATCTGATCAACAACAAAACAAGCAGAGGAGGAGATTTCCCATTCACTCCATCGACTGGTTTATTACACAGACTGTAGAACAGATTTACATCAAGTCTCCTAAGCCAGTACATCTCAATGGACTCATTCAGTAAGGTCATTGGGTGGTATACTTTTTAATATATATATATATGTATGTATATATATGTACATATTTCATTTAATCACAGTACAAAGCTGACATAAGCGTCAACTCCCTCCACGTGACGTTATCCAACGAACCACGTGACGTATTAACAAAGTCTCAGTAAAGGACCCCGTGGTGACGCTCCTTCATGTGGGGGGTCGTCGTGACCACCTCTCCGTCTCTCTCGGAGGGGGTCCCCACACACACACACACGCACGCACACATACACACACACACACACTGTTAGTGACACTGTTTACGTTGTTGATGTGACTGCTTATGTGTGTCGTTGAACCGTGTTTATGTTGACTGGTCAACATGAAACTCAGGTGGTGTTTTTGGGAACCCAGGTGGTGTTTTTGGGAACCCAGGTGGTCTTTTGGGAACCAAGGTGGTGTTTCAGGAACCTAGGTGGTGATTTTTTGGAAACCCAGGTGGTGTTTAAAGGAACCCAGGTGGTGTTTTTGGGAACCCAGATGCTGTTTTTTGGGGAACCCAGGTGGTGTTTTTGGGAACCCAGGTGGTGTTTTAAGGTGACACATGTGGGGGTTTTGAAAAATCAAGGTGGTGTTTTTTCGAACCCAGGTGATGTTTTTAAGGGAACCCAGGTGGGGGTTTTGGGAACCCAGGTGGTGCTTTTAAGGGGACCCAGGTGGGGGTTTTGGAAATCAAGGTGGTGTTTTTTCGAACCCAGGTGATGTTTTTAAGGGAACCCAGGTGGGGGTTTTGGGAACCCAGGTGATGCTTTTGGGGACCCCAGATGGTGTTTTTAAGGGAACCAAGGTGTTGTTTTTGGGAACAAAGGTGGTGTTTTTGGGAACCCATGTGGTGTTTCAGGAACCCAGGTGCTGTTTTGGGGAACCCAGGTGGTGTTTTTTTGGGAACCCAGGTGGTGTTTTTTTGAACCCAGGTGGAGTTTTGTGGAACACAGGTGGAGTTGTTGGGAACCAAGGTGGTGTTTCAGAAACCCATGTGCTGGTTTTGGGAACCCAGGTGGTGTTTTTAAGGTGGCCCAGGTGGTGTTTTTAAGGTGGCCCAGGTGGTGTTTTTAAGGTGGCCCAGGTGATGTTTTTAAGGTGGCCCAGGTGGTGTTTTTAAGGTGACCCAGGTGGTGGTTTTAAGGTGACCCAGGTAGTGTTTTTGGGAACCCATGTGGTGTTTTTGGGAACACAGGTGGTGTTTTTGGGAATATAGGTGGTGTTTTTTTGGGAACCCAGATGGTGTTTTTGGTAACCCTGTGTTTTTGGGAACCCGGATGGTGTTTTTGGGGAACCCAGGGTGTGTTTTGGGGAACCCAGATGGTGTTTTTTTGGTAACCCAGGTGGTGTTTTGGGAACACAGGTGGTGTTTTTGGGGAACTCAGGTGATGTTTTTAAGGGAACCCAGGTAGTGTTTTTTGGGAATAAGGTTGTGTTTTTGGGAACACAGGTGGTGTTTTTGGGGAACCCAGGTGGTGTTTTTGGGAACACAGGTGGTGTTTTTGGGAACACAGGTGGTGTTTTTGAGAACACAGGTTGTGTTTTTGGGGAACCCAGGTGGTGTTTTTGGGAACCCAGATGGTGTTTTTTGGGCAACCCAGGTCGTGTTTTTAATGGAACCAAGGTTGTGTTTTTAATGGAACCCAGGTGGTGTTTTGGGGAACCCAGGCTCTCTCTCTATCTCTCTCTGTCTCTCTCTGTCTCTCTCTCTCTCTCTCTCTCTCTCTCTCTCTCTCTCTCTCTCTCTCTCTCTCTCTCTCTCTCTCTCTCTCTCTCTCTCTCTCTCTCTCTCTCTCTCTCTCTCTCTCTCTCTCTCTCTCTCTCTCTCTCTCTCTCTCTCTCTCTCTCTCTCTCTATATATATATTTCTTGAGGTTTATTCTTCTGAACCATGTGACATAAAACAGAATCAAATGTTTGTACACTTTTCTGATTTCAATAAAATGGACAAAACGTCTCCAATATGTATTCAGTAGAATAGATACATTCTCATTTAAATATGTAATCATTAGAATAGGTACATTCTCATTTAAATATGTAATCAGTAGAATAGGTACATTCTCATTTAAATATGTATTCAGTGGAATAGGTACATTCTCATTTAAATATGTAATCAGTATAATAGGTACATTCTCATTTAAATATGTAATCAGTATAATAGGTACA
>JANIIK010002538.1:0-24810 GCA_027704905.1 Muraenolepis orangiensis | reverse complement strand
ATACAGTATACAGACACACACACACACAACGATATAGAAATACACGCACACACGCACTTAAACAAATACACACACACATATATCAAAAATAAATCATTACACACATAAACACATAAACACACATATACACACACTCTCACACAAACACACACACACACACACACATATAGAACCACCCTCTATGATATTCTGTGTATATTAACATTCTAAAAAGGCTCTGATATGAGTTTCTAACACGGATCCTGATTGATATTCTTTTCATCAATAGTATTGGGATCAATATTTGTGAATAGTGATTTCCTTGTGCTGTGAGTTGAAAAAGTGATTATTGATTTCCTTGTGCTGGGAGCTGATAAAGTGATTATTGATTTCCTTGTGCTGGGAGCTGATAAATTGATTATTGATTTCCTTGTGTTGGGAGCTGATAAAGTGAATATTGATTTATTCATTATATAAACAACTTAGCAGCACACTGCATGTTCAGTAATTTAAGATATGTTCTCTGAACCTGCTCCTCAATGACCCCTAACCCCTACCTGCTCCTCAATGACCTCTGACCCCTACCTGCTCCTTAATGACCCCTAACCCCTACCTGCTCCTCAATGACCCCTAACCCCTACCTGCTCCTTAATGACCCCTAACCCCTACCTGCTCCTCAATGACCCCTAACCCCTACCTGCTCCTCAATGACCCCTAACCCCTACCTGCTCCTTAATGACCTCTGACCCCTACCTGCTCCTTAAAGACCCCTAACCCCTACCTGCTCCTTAATGACCCCTAACCCCTAACTGCTCCTTAATGACCTCTGACCCCTACCTGCTCCTTCATTCAAGGTTCAAGGTTCAAGATTTTTATTTGCCATGTGCAAGTACAAGTGAATGCTTACTCCCCATTCCCTCTTGCAGTTTGAGTTTATACTACAATTTAACACAATATACTATACTATGTACTATACTTACACTGTACTGTAACAACACTGTACACAATTAAAATGACAATACAAATTACTATAAAGTTACTGATGGAGTGTGTGTTGAATTCTGCAAAAAAGCATTTAAAAAGCATTTTAAAGTGCCAGTAGTGCAGCAGCATCATGAATTCAGTGCAGAACAGTGCAGTAACTGTAATGAGTCCAGCAAAGTATGACAGTGTAATGTTAATGACAATGTTATGATAGTGGCAGCACTCCTAGCAGTTCAGTAGGTCACTGCCTGTGGATCAAACTATCCTTGAACCTGGTAGTCGTTGTACGGATGCTGCGGAACCGACGACCGGACGGTAGGGGGGAGAAGAGATGGAGCCCAGGGTGGTTGGGAACCTCACAGGCATAACAGGTATAACAGACAACTGTAAACACATTCAACCGCCCTCTTTAAGATGAATCCAGTGACAAACTGAATATGCTCTGTGGGGTTAAGTTAACGTTACATTTGGTTATGGATGAGAGAAGTGGGAAAAGCTGTGACTCCTGTAAACGCTTAACGTTAGTAGTGTCCAACTCAACAGCGTACTGACCAGCAGTAGTGTCCTTTATCCTGACTCTGGTGAAGACTAATCTAAAGTCAATGATTAGAACCACTTATTGTTAGAAAAGTAAAAACTAAATAATGGTACAACTGCATTTTAAATTGTTGGTATTTTTCAGTAATATGATATTGACAAGAAGACAGCTAGAGGTGCTAAACGCCTAATAAGATGGCTCCAGATGGATCAATAGACAGAACACAATGAACTTAACTTGATACAAATGTGAGGCTTTAGGAGAAATCCGGGTGATAATCCAGCATTGAGTAACACAACAGACATGGCTTGAATACAGCTTGGTCAATGAGGAGCGATTGACAACAGGTGAGTTCAGTGTGAAACGGCTGACAGGGAAAACACGGAGTGGCATTTCGGAACGGAGTCCGAAATCCAGGGCTAGGAGCGGAAAGAGCTGGGTTGGACCGTGACAAGAATGTACCTATTCTACTGAGTACAAGTACTGACAATGTACCTATTATACTGATTAAAAGTACTGACAATATACCTATTTTACTGAGTACACGTACTGACAATGTACCTATTATACAGCATGTACTAAGTACTTGCTGTACTCACTACAGACTACAGTATCTTAGTCTTCTTCCTGCTGTAATAAAGTGATATATGATGATATATTACTGATATATATTGATGATACATCACAGATCAGAGTTGACTACAGTATCTTAGTCTTCTTCCTGCTGTAATAAAGTGATATATGATGATATATTAGTGATATATATTGATGATACATCACATATCAGAGTTGACTACAGTATCTCTGACTCGGTATCAAAGCATGATGAACCAGTTGGTCCAGTTCCCCTCCCAGTTCAGTTCCTTTCAGACTAACCTCTTCTAGGCTGTTGTTCCATGACTCACTCAGTCATGAACTATAATAACCTTATTAAAATATGAACCATAGACAGAGAGCTCTGATGACTAGAAGCTCAGACACACACAGTCTCTGACGATACTTTGATTCATTTTGAATAAAATCAGAAGTGTACACACATTGTAACATGATGTCATTCATTATTCAGAAGCATCAACTTTAATCAATACAGACTATTGATTACTGACTGCAACTCTTGAGAAGTTTCTTTGAAATGGTTCACAGTCTTGTTGGTTGTTTCCTGTTTTTTTTCGGGTTACACCCTTTACACAAACACACACACACACACACAGTGTGATCATTCTAGAGTCAAATCAGCGCATACCCATCAACAGTCTCAATATGCCCAAATCTTGGCGTGATTTATTTATCATTTATTTGGAGTAAAACCCAAGCCTCCACACCACTGTATGAACCTGCCTACATGTTGGAGATGCCGGGGATTGAACCCGGGGCCTCATCCATGAGAAGCATGCGCTCTACCACTCAGCTACATCCCCTTTCACCGTAGATGGCTTCTTATCTCTAGAAGCACAACTTATCAAACGCATTTTGTGATTTTCTTTGGATATGACGATGAATCCAGTGAATTGATCACATCTTGGAGATGAGCATAAGTCAACAATCTTAGGCTCAAAGAATAGGCTGTAGTCTAACCAATCGCTGTGGGCAGGTTTCTCACGTGCGCGGGGAAAGACCCAATGGATTTCTAGTCCATCCCCTTTTTTTTAAAAATATTTTATTATCAAAAATAATGTCCCATATATATTTACAACAGCAACACTTAACCCACAACAACCCCCCAGCCCCCTCTCTCACGCACGTCCATGGGGCTATTTAGACACAGGGGAAAGGGAGAAGGGAGAGACAACACAGAGAACTAACACAACTCACAACACACAGTACATTACATTACATTACGCTCATTTAGCAGACGCTTTGATCCAAAGCCACTTACAGTAGTGTGTTTCAACAAAGGAAGGTAAGAGAACAACTTGTCACCAGAAGTCAAAAGTGCATTTAATTTCTATCAAGTCTCCAATAACTGAACCAGGGCTCAGGTAGAAGTACCATAATTCAGGGAAAAGTGTAAGGGAAAAAGTAAAATAAGTTGGCAAACAATATGCAACAATATCTAGAACAATATATACCTATCTATAATATGTAATCCACTTTTGACTGACTGAATTGAATCCGGGAAGTGTGTCCTGAAGAGATGGGTTTTCAGCCTGCGGTGGAAGACGGGGAGTGACTCTGCAGTCGTGACCTCCGTGGCTCCGAGCTTCCCTCCCTCCTGGATATACACCACAAGTGGTGCGTGGCCAAGGCCAAACGCATCATAACAGACAAGACCACCCAGCCCCCAACTGTACTCACTGTTACCGTCAGGCCATACCGCAGTATCAAGTGCTGTAGAAATAGACTCAGAGACAGCTTCCAGAGTCAGGCCACCAGGCTGCTGAACAAGGATGTATAGCATATAACAATGTATATTTTATTATATTGATTTATATATATTTATATATGCACTTTTATATTTTTATATATTTAACTTTATACAGTTTGTACTTTTTACTTTTTAATTTTCACCCATTGCTTATACTTGTATAACTTTGATGTGACAATAAACTTGACTTGACTTGATGTCAAAAGTCTTAGGTTCAAAGGACAGGCTGTAGTCTAACCAATCGTTGTCGGCAGGATTTGAACCTGTGCGGGGATACCGGGGAGAGAGAGAGAGAGAGAGAGAGCGAGTGACCCTGTGCTCTGCTTACGCTGGTTGTACTTTCTGTGCTTTTAGGCACCGTTTTAACCATACTGTGTGTTGTGTTTATCTTGTAGTAGTAGATAGCGTGTTGTTAATGCACTTTATGTTGCTACGCAGGAATCCTAGTAGTTGGGACGATTTTACTATTGGCCTCAAATTGGTAATGCAATTTTTCTATCTGTGTCTTTATTTACCTCAGAAAAATCTCTCCAGTGAGGAGGAGATGGGGCTGGTGGCAGATCACCCTGCCTGTACGACCACGTCTTATCCAGGAAAACCTCTGGAATGAATGAAGCATAGCTGCCTTCCAAGCAGTTGAGTGTTTGATTCCCGGCCTATGCATTGATGTCTATGTACTTATCCTTTATAGTGTAATTTCTGACTCTAAAGATGTAGCCCTTGGATCCATTCTGGTGCTGAAATTTTTACACATTAACTTTTAAACACAGAGTCATTCTGACATTGTAACAAAGACTTGAACAGATGAGGATGGGATTTGAACCCACGCCTGCAGAGCACAATGGATAAGAACCACTCGGACACCTCATCTCTCCAGAGATTGCAGATCTGTGCACAATATTCAATACTGTATTGAATTTGACCACTGAAATAAAGAAGAGTTCAGTTATTGATAAACAGCCACAGAAAATACTGTTCCACCATGACTTGAACTTGGATCACTGGATTCAGAGTCCAGAGTGCTAACCATTACACCATGGAACCCTTTGGATTACATAGCAATTAATAAAATAACTTTATAGTAACCATAATTATAACCTGGAGGAAAGTGATCTGCAAAGTTGACACTGAAACTTGGGTGAATTCATGATTTAAATGATCAACTGCATTGGTCTGTACCATGAGAAGCATTGGTGGTATAGTGGTGACAATAGCTGCCTTCCAAGAAGTTTATTCCCAGCCAATGTCATTCTGACATTGTAAAAATTATTTGAACCGATGAGGATGGGATTTGAACCCACGCGTGCAGAGCACAATGGATTAGCAGTCCATCGCCTTAACCACTCGGCCAGAGATGGGGCAAAGGGGACTGCTACGGTGGGGGAAGAAGAGAGGGAGAGGGGAGGGGGAAAGAGAGGGGAGGGGGAAAGAGAGGGGAGGGGGAAATAGAGAGAGAGAGAGAGAGAGAGAGAGAGAGAGAGAGAGAGAGAGAGAGAGAGAATTCATGTGCTTATGTTCGTTATTTTTATACTTCCGGCGCTGCTACGAGCGGCAGCCAGCAACAGTTGCTCCCCCTCCCCTCTTACTTTTTAGTTATTTATTCTTATATTATTGTTGTTTTTAGTATAGTTTTTTGTTAAGTAGCTGTGCAACCCTCAGCCAGCTATGTTTAGGGAAGTTTTTGCCGTGTTTCTCATTCTGGGGACACTTTTACTGAACCGCGTCTCCGTCGTGGCTCAACATTACGGCGGAGCCATTGTCTACGCGCGGAGGCAGCTGTTGTCGCTATAACAGACCTTGCTGCTACGGGAGAGGCCCGACATCCCCGACCCTTCTAGGGAGCTGAGGAGGATGTACAGGGGATGCAAGGCTGGACGTAAACAGCGGGAGAGGAAGCGGAGATATAAACCATATCTCCCTTCCATCACCATGGGGAACGTGAGGTCGCTAGCGAATAAGATGGACGAGCTAGCGGGCCTGGTGATGACCCAGCGGGTGTACCGGGAGAGCAGCGTGCTTTTTTTCACGGAGACGTGGCTCAACGAGGACACCCCGGACTCCAATGTTACCGTGGACGGCTTTCTAACCGTCCGGGCGGACAGGACGCACCGTGAGAGTGGCAAGAGGAAAGGTGGGGGACTTGCTATTCTCGTTAACAACAAGTGGTGTAACCCTGGACATGTTACTGTGAAGGAACGTGTGTGTAGCCCGGACATTGAACTGCTGGCCGTGAGTCTGCGGCCATACTATCTGCCGCGTGAGTTCTCCCATGTGCTTCTTGTTATTGTTTACATTCCACCGTCGGCAAACGCGGCGCTCGCTTGTGACGCCACCCATTCCGTCGTCGCGAGACTTCAGACACAGCACCCTGAAGCATTCATCGCGATATCTGGGGACTTCAACCACGTGACTCTGGCTGCAACACTGCCCACCTTCAAGCAGTTTGTGGACTGTCCCACCAGGGAAAACAAGACACTGGACCTGCTGTATGCCAATGTTAAGGAGGCATACAGCGCCACTGCCCTTCCTCCTCTTGGAAGGTCAGACCACAACCTCATCCACCTCCAGCCCCTGTATAGGCCTCTAGTACAGCGGCTGCCTGTGACCACAAGGACTGTGAGGAGATGGTCACAGGAGACCGATGAGGACTTGCGGGGCTGCTTTGAGTCAACAGACTGGGATTTCCTCTGTGATTTGCATGGAGAGGACCTTGATGATCTCACGGAATGTATAACAGGGTACATCAACTTCTGTGTGGATAGTGTTGTTCCCATAGAGACTGTACGCTGTTTCCCCAACAACAAGCCATGGGTCACCCGAGACATCAAGGTCCTGCTCAATGAGAAGAAGAGGGCCTTCAGAGATGGGGATAGGGAGCAGATGAGGCGGGTTCAGAGGGAGCTGAAGGAGAGGATCCAGCAGGGCAAAGACAACTACAGGAGGAAGCTGGAGCACAAACTTCAGCAGAACAACCTGAAGGACGTGTGGAGTGGCATGAGGAGTATCACTGGCTACAAACAACCTGGTAGCCAGACAATAGGGGGGGGTCCTGATCGGGCCAACGAGTTGAATTTGTTTTTCAATAGATTCAATGAGTGGGCTCCGGTCTACGCCCCCTCCCCCAGCCCCTCTACAACCATTCCCCTCCAGCCCCCCAGCCCTGCTGTCCCCCCTCCCCCACCGTCCCTCTCCAGCGTCAACATACCTGTTCTCTCTCCCCCACCACCACTACCTCACCCCTCCCCCATCAACACAACAGTGACTCTTCCTGCCCCCACACACGGCACACATACCTTCACAGCTGAGCAGGTGAGGAAAGTGCTGTGCAGGCTCCACCCAGGCAAGGCTGCAGGTCCTGACGGCGTCAGCCCGAGGGCCCTCAAAACATGTGCTGCCCAGCTGAGTGGAGTCCTGCAGTACATCTTCAACCTGAGCATGAGACTGGAGAGGGTCCCTGTGCTGTGGAAAACATCCTGCCTGGTGCCGGTTCCGAAGAAGGCATGTCCCAGCACCTCAAACGACTACAGACCGGTGGCGCTGACGTCCCACGTGGCGAAATCCTTTGAGAGGCTGGTCCTGACGCTTCTTCGGCCCCTGGTCAGATCATCGCTGGACCCTCTTCAGTTTGCCTACCAGCCGAAACTGGGAGTGGAGGACGCCATCATCTTCCTGCTCCATCGTGCCTACGCCCACTTGGACAGACCCGGGAGCACTGTGAGAATCATGTGTTTCGACTTCTCCAGTGCGTTCAACACCATCCGGCCTGCCCTGCTGGGAAGTAAGCTGACGGCGATGAAGGTGGACTCTTCCCTGGTGTCCTGGATTACTGACTATTTGACGGGTCGTCCACAGTTTGTCAGACTGCAGGACTGTGGTCAGCAGCACTGGTGCTCCACAGGGAACTGTTATTTCCCCATTCCTGTTCACCCTTTACACCTCAGACTTCCAGTACAACTCTGTGTCCTGCCATCTGCAGAAGTTCTCGGACGACTCTGCTGTTGGTTGTGTCAGCGAGGGAAACGATGAGGAGTACAGGGGCGTCGTGGACTCCTTCGTTGAGTGGTGTGAGCTGAACCATATGCAGCTCAACACTGACAAGACGAAGGAGATGGTGGTGGACTTCCGCAGGAGAAAATCCACACCCACACCCATTTCCATCAAGGGTGTGTCCGCTGAAGTTGTTCAGGAATATAAATACCTGGGAGTTCATCTGGACAACAAACTGGTCTGGGCCAAGAACTTTGAGGCTGTTTACAAGAAGGGCCAGAGCCGTCTCTACTTCCTGCGGAGGCTCCGGTCCTTCAACGTTTGCAACAAGATGCTGAACGTGTTCTACCAGTCGGTGGTAGCCAGTGCCATCTTCTCCGGTGTTGTGTGCTGGGGAAGCAGATTGAGATCAGCAGACGCCAACAAGATCAGCAGGATTGTCAGGAAGGCTGGCGCTGTCCTGGGGGTCCAGCTGGACTCCTTGTTGGTGGTGTCTGAGAGAAGGATGCTGCGCAAGCTGCGTAGTATCCTTGACAACAACTCTCACCCTCTCCATCAGGTGCTGACCTCATATAGAAGCACCTTTAGCAACAGACTCATTCCACCCAGGTGCACCACAGAACGCCATAGGAAGTCCTTTCTTCCTGTGGCCATTAGACTCTTTAACTCATCTACCTCGGGTCGTGAGAGGGACAGTGGAGACTCAGTGACCTGAGGCCAACGTACTTATTACTATTATTTTTTGGTCAACGCACTGTAAATCATCTCATTGTAACTTTGCACTGTAAATTATATTCAAATCCTAATTCACTTTTCACTTTTCACATGTCACTTTTCAGTTGAGTTATTTATTAATATATTATTACTGCCAATTTGCACTATACAAATTGTTGTGTATTGTATATACCTACGTATTACTGTAATAATACTGTACATTTATCTTCATTTATCAATACATTTAGATTTCATTTAGAATTATTTTAACTATATTTTTGTTTATAATAGTTTTATTTAGTTAGTTGTTGTTTTGTTTTTTAGCTTAGGTTTTAGTATTTTTGTGTGTGCATTTATTCCCCCTGTGTCAACTGTTGCACCTTAATTTCCCTCGGGATTAATAAAGTAATCTGAATCTGAACTTTTTAAATAAAAGCTTCTGCTAAAGGCGCTTAATGTAAATGTAGAGAGAGATAGAGAGATGTCCTACATATTCCTATACCAATAAAACACAAGTGTTACAACACAATACACTTAGGTAGCGACTATACATCATTTCTATACATATTTTTCATTTATCTTGTAATTCTATGTCCCTGCACAGTGCTCTACTGTACAGTAGTGTGTGCTGTGTGCTGTTGTCTGCACATTCCTGCCAGCCATTGTCACTTATTGATTCCACTGCACACCCTGGGTGTGTGTGTGACAAATACTAATCTAGAATCTTGAAAAAAAAGACTTTTCACTCACTTTTAACCTTTTACAAATCATATGTACTTGTTTTCATATAAATAACAAGTTGACAGGTAAACATATGCTTCTCAGATTCTTTTTATTGTTTCTGGAAGACCATTTATCCAACACACTGAACATATTTCCTTAAATAACAACAATTGAACATTTATTTAAATAACAACAATTGAAAAAATAAACTTTACACTACTCAAACTGACACTGACACAAAATCTTAACGACAACTTTTACTGCAGGGTTTATTGCTTGTCTTTCCACTCTGTGATGGTTTCTCCAGATGCTGGACAGTACCACTTTCCCTTAGACTGGGTATGACCAGTGGTTTTATTTTTGGATTGACCACATCATTTACATAGGTAGTGATAATTAAGTTTGCATGCTGCCTTTTGGTGTCTCCAGTCACGGTGACGATTCAACGTCACCGTTGCTGTTGGTGTTGCCACTGGAGATGGTTGCTGAGAGGGAGGGGGTGGCAGATGCGAGGACCAGCCAGGGAATGGGGCGGGTGGTAGATGACCCTGCCCGTACGAGGAACAGGGAGGAGGAGATGGGGCGGGTGGTACATGACCCTGCCCGTACGAGGACCAGGGAGGAGGAGATGGGGCGGGTGGTACATGACCCTGCCCGTACGAGGACCAGGGAGGAGGAGATGGGGCGGGTGGTACATGACCCTGCCCGTACGAGGACCAGGGAGGAGGAGATGGGGCTGGTGGCAGATTACCCTGCCCGTATGAGGACCAGGGAGGAGATGGGGCGGGTGGTAGAAGACCCTGCCCGTACGAGAACCAGGGAGGAGGAGATGGGGCGGGTGGCAGATTAATCTGCCCGTACGAGGACCAGGAAGGAGGAGATGGGGTTGGTGGAAGATGACCCTCTTTTTTGTCTTCCATGCCACCTGGAAAAATACAATACAAAATGTTTAGTAAATCAAATCCTTCCTGGTTAAATGTAATTATGTTATAATAGTTTAATGTGTTTGTATTTCTCAAGTGCATCTGTTAAAGTGAATGTCGAAAGCCAAAAACATATCTCACCAACAAGCCACAGTGGTGTTGTTGATTGTAACCAGCACCAAGTTGGTCTGGTCCTGTATTGCCCGGCTGTCCTCAAGCAGTTGCTTGATATGATTGTACGTATGTACAACCGCCTGCGGAATGGGCAAGGTTTTGCCCTTGCAGTCTTTTGGCCTATTCCGCGAATGACTGTACTCTTTTAAAAGTCGGAGGCAAAAACATTCTGCAATCCGATTGCTATCAGGGCTCTGGGCAGCCTGGCCATGGGTCATGAATAGTCTGTAAAGGAAAGAGCAATGTTATCAATATTATACAACAGACAGTTCCAGTCCACTAATTGAGGCTTTGTATGAATCATGATATACAGTATAACCCCACTTCACAATTTGACTAGGTTACTAAAATGCTGTGAGTGCATATATATATATAGATATTGCTTAAGTGTGACATGTAATTAATAATAATTATGTGAATTCATTGCATCCACTATCGGTCAGTTCACCTTTCAGCTGCTTGTTGACCAGGTGCAGAGCCACTACGCTTCCTGGATGCTCTCCACGGCCCTAGCAAGGTGCTCTTCTTACATTTTAAATTATATTTAGAGCCTTGTCCACATCGTTGAGGGTCGAATACAGCCGCACAATCTCCGCTATCTCTGCGGTTGATAATGCCGTCATTGTGCGGTTGAGGTTGACAAGGTACCCTGCCAGGTTATCAACCACGTCCCATCCAGGAAAACCTCTGGAATCACATCGGCTATCCTGAAAAATGAAGAACAACCATTGACAAATAAGATACGATCAACTTTCCTTAGGAAATTGGGCTCGGGCTCAGTGTCGCTGAATTGAACAAATGTCATTCTATATTTTACATACAGAGTAAATTGACATGTGACACAGTCAACCACACACTGATAGTATTCATATCTACATCCATTCAAGTGCTGTTTGTGGAAAGCAGCACATGAGCCTGGGTCACAACCCAGTGATAAGTCATCAGTCACCTCACCTGAGCTGATGTGTTGGGTCCACTAGAGGAACTGTCCTCAGTGGTTGATGTGTTGGGTCCTCTAGAGGAACTGTCCTCAGTGGTTGCACTCCTGTCTGGACTGACAGGACTGTGAGAGACATCATCCAAACTGGTTTCCTGGGAATTTGTGAGATTTATGAGAAAATAAATTGCCATGTTGCCTCTGTACAAAATGCATTGGTCTCTAAGCATGCAACACAAAAAGACAAATTGAGACTATTAACACAAAAACATCTCATTCATAGCATATGCAAATCAATAACCTTTCCTGTAGAATTTCACTGACAGATGATGGTGCAGTGGTCAGTTTACCTGAGATGATGTGTTTGATGAGTCTCCATGAACAAAAGGACTGTGATGGGGTGAAATGTGTAACTTGCGGCTCAGGGCTTCAGGTGGGCTCTCGCTGAGAATGTCAGCTGCATCACTTATGGTGACATCAAGACATTCCTCCTCCTGAACTCCGGCCTGCAGGTCTGGCAGAATGATGCCAAGTTCACGGTGCTGTTGGGGACCCAGCAGGTCTCCTCTGTCAGACTGAGCCAGCAGGTACTCCACAGCAATACGCTCACCTGCCATAAAGATTCATTATGAAAAAAAACATATTTGAATTCAGAAGAATAGACAAGTTTGCACTGGAATGGGTGAGAAAATAATGTGTTAGACTAAAAGTGTAGTCACAAGGAGAATGGTGTCTCCTGGAGTATCTTACCAGTGGGTCTTCCAGGGGGAATGAATTCTGGCAAGAGTGCACTACCAAGGACTCTGTTGCTGAGGGCATTTATGTTGGACATCAGGCGGACATCATATATTTTTGCGTGTGATGCACCCCTCACAGCCACAGCTTCATGGGCTCGGTTCATGTTCCACCTGGATCCACCCTCCAGCATGTACATCTGGGTGTGCATCGCATTACATCTCCATCCTTCAATAAACAAAATGATTACATTATTATTATTGCATTTATTAAGTGATGATACACATTTCCCGATGTGTGCAATTTGAGACTTGAAAGTAGAAAATAATGTTCTTATGACTATAGTTCAATAGCAGACATGTAGTGGATATTAATCATGCCAAAGATCTATCATTTCTACTTACCCGGGATAAAGGTGCACTGGTGGCGATGGAAGCTTTCCACAGAAGACGACCCTCTGCCACATCTCAAGACGTCCAGGACCTTGTCTCCCTTTTGTGACCCTGAGCCGAGTTTGCTGTACAGCTCAACACCGGGTGGATCTTGGATGCGTGGCAAGTGCTTCTGTTGCACCCCCCACACATGTGTCATGCTGTCAGGGTTGATCAGGCGTAAACCCAAGGTGTCAGTGAGTTCCCACATGGACTCCAGCAATCCTTGAATTTTGCTACGGGTTTCCTCAACCCCACGAGTTCTCCTTCGGCAATGCCTGGCCAGTTCACTGGAGCTGATGTCAGCCAGAACTTTCAGCTCCGACCTCTTGGCTTCCTTGAGACGACCGATGTCAGCCTGGTCCCACTCAAAGATGTAACTGGACATCTTTGAGCAGAACGTGCCATAGAGAGGATGGTGTTCTGTTGTGAGACCAGCGGTGAACCGCCTCATGAATTGGAAAATATCCAGTCTCACTTTGGTCTTCCACGGTCGAAACCAGACAAGAACTGGGGGTGCACCTGTGCAAATGAACAACAAGGCCTGAATGTATGCATATTGTTATATTAAAATTTTCACTATGATTGACAGCAGGTATGGTATGATATGACAATCATGACATAAAACAGGTAACAACTGGGGGCCACCTATCATATACGATCAAATACCTAATTCCTTGAGTTTAAACTTTTCATATACATTAAAAGTACATTAAGTTAAGTGTGCCTGTAACATATAATACATTACTACACTAACATTCTGAGGTCACATACCTGTCTCGCTGCAGCAATCTCGGTCCACATAGATGACCTCTGGCTCTGGCTCCCCAGCGTCCTGGTAGCGCTTAACGATGCCTTGGCACAAGTCCTCCAGGCCCGCTCCCTCACCAGGGGTTAGCACACAGGTGAGAACCTGACCACATTCATTGCTGACGTTTGTCATCCACGCAGCTGAGTCTGCAATGGTACCAGCAAGTTTCTTTGTGATCTATAGAAAAAAAAGAAACAATTATATATATAAAAAAGTATAACAACATAATAAAAGATAAAAGTATAATCAATAACATCAATAAAAACCTTTTTGGTGGAGTCGAGCTTTAAGATCCTGCCATATGTTGACGTGATGACACCCTTCATCGCATCAATATGACCCAGGATCTCATTGGCATGGACCGTCTCAAACCACTGAGCAAGAGGTAGGGGGCAAAAGGGTGGTGGCTTCCAATACACTGCTTCCTCAGATTGAGTGAAGGCACTCCTCTTTTTGTGAAGCTCACAGTCTGACAGGTATTCAATGGTGCTTCTTCCCCATGCCTCGCTGTGAACTTCCTGCAGTGCTTGCTGCAGGTAACTGGAGCTGTTTCCTGCAGTTCGTGGCTTGTGCAGGGTCACACACCTTCTGTCCAGAGCCAGCTGTGTGGTGAGAATAGCGGGGAACCTGTTTCTGTGGGCAGGATCCAACTGACTCAACACCTCAGTACTCCAAGGACAGACAGGGATCATGCACTTACTGCACCGAGGATAGTCCCCGCCGACCAAGTAGTACCTGGAGTCAATGTCAATGACTTCCCGTACCCTTGTGTAGATCCCGGCGTGGTGCATTTTGGTGTTGCACTGATGGCACTTCAGCAAAGTACCCCATGTCCGCATTGGTGCCCACAGAAACATCTGCTGTCTGAAGTAGGTCATGGGATCAGGTGGTGCACTTGTCAGCTTTGGTGGACTGGGTGGATGGAACCAGATTTGGTTAAAATGTTGCCTCAGCTGTCCTGCAGGGTCGTAAAGACACTGGGAAATCCACTCCCGGTCGGCTGGCTTGATGACCCGCAGGAATTGTTTGGGGAGAAAACTCACCCAATTCACCTCTGGCGGCCTCAGGTGGACAACATATGGAGATGTGGCAGGAGGAGGAGGCAGTGGTTGTGGTGGTGATGGAGGAGGTAGTGGTTGTTGTGGTGATGGAGGAGGTAGTGGTTGTTGTGGTGGTGGTGGAGGAGGTAGTGGTTGATGTGGTGGTGATGGAGGAGGTAGTGGTTGATGTGGTGGTGATGGAGGAGGTAGTGGTTGATGTGGTGGTGGTGGAGGAGGTAGTGGTTGATGTGGTGGTGATGGAGGAGGTAGTGGTTGATGTGGTGGTGGTGGAGGAGGTAGTGGTTGTGGTGGTGGTGGAGGAGGTAGTGGTTGATGTGGTGGTGGTGGAGGAGGTAGTGGTTGATGTGGTGGTGGTGGAGGAGGTAGTGGTTGATGTGGTGGTGGTGGAGGAGGTAGTGGTTGTGGTGGTGGTGGAGGAGGTAGTGGTTGATGTGGTGGTGGTGGAGGAGGTAGTGGTTGATGTGGTGGTGGTGGAGGAGGTAGTGGTTGATGTGGTGGTGGTGGAGGAGGTAGTGGTTGTTGTGGTGGTGGTGGAGGAGGTAGTGGTTGATGTGGTGGTGGTGGAGGAGGTAGTGGTTGATGTGGTGGTGGTGGAGGAGGTAGTGGTTGATGTGGTGGTGGTGGAGGTAGTGGTTGTTGTGGTGGTGGTGGAGGTAGTGGTTGTTGTGGTGATGGAGGAGGTAGTGGTTGTTGTGGTGGTGGTGGAGGAGGTAGTGGTTGTTGTTGTGGTGATGGAGGAGGTAGTGGTTGTTGTTGTGGTGATGGAGGAGGTAGTGGTTGTTGTGGTGGTGGTGGAGGTAGTGGTTGTTGTGGTGATGGAGGAGGTGGTGGTTGTTGTGGTGATGGAGGAGGTAGTGGTTGTTGTGGTGATGGAGGAGGTGGTGGTTGTTGTGGTGGTGGTGGAGGTAGTGGTTGTTGTGGTGATGGAGGAGGTGGTGGTTGTTGTGGTGATGGAGGAGGTAGTGGTTGTTGTGGTGGTGGAGGAGGTAGTGGTTGTTGTGGTGATGGAGGAGGTAGTGGTTGTTGTGGTGGTGGAGGAGGTGGTGCTTGTTGTCATGGTGGAGGAGGTGGTACTTGTTGTGGTGGTGGAGGAGGTGGTACTTGTTGTGGTGGTGGAGGAGGTGGTGGTGCTTGTTGTCGTGGTGGTGGTGTTGGATCCCCACTTAATCTGCTGGTGCCTGATGAATGTTGTTGTTCAATATGGCAGATTAGTTCAACTGCACCTCTGACCTTTTTGCCCCACGTGTCACAACATTCCTCAACATGAAAGTCTGACAAATGGTCATGGAACTGGTCAACATTAATTTCAATGCTGCAAAGACCGCAAATTAGATTCAATGGAGTTGATGCTCCTGAGATGCTCTGAGCTGGCTGACTCTCTGCACTTGAGCTACAGTGTGGGGCGGGGCCTGTTGGCGGCCTCGGCCTCTCTTCACTTGAGCTACAGTGTGGGGCGGGGCCTGTTGGCGGCCTCGGCCTCTCTGCACTTGAGCTACAGTGTGGGGCGGGGCCTGTTGGCGGCCTCGGCCTCTCTTCACTTGAGCTGCAGTGTGGGGCGGGTCCAGTCGGCGTCCTCTCTGTTTGCTTAAATGACTGAAAAATAAGTTTGTAAATAAGTTTTTAACCTCATTTGGAAACAATTATGAAACACTTCAACCACAATTAATAGGATAAATAATGCATTTCTGTTTTAATGTAATACACAACGTTTATGGTAAATCTAATCATCCCTTACCTTGTGATATCCACAATTGCAGGGGACTTTTCCCCCAAAGATGTCATATTGACGCATTGACAAATTAAATGGAGGAGTCAATGGACAGGCGTCAATGCGCTTCATGACAGCCTTCCATCTCCTAGAGCCCGGCTCGGTACCTGTGGTGAACCTGTACCCTCGGCATACAGGCTCAGGATACCTGCCCGATATGCCTCGGGTATACCAGTCTTCGTCATTTCTGAAAATATCAGGGTAAATGCTGCGTTACACAACGGGAATCGAACACCACGAAGCGCGGGGGGGGGGGGGGGAATCGTCGCAGTGGTTCAATATAATCTGTTCTCCTCAGGGGCCCCCTTCCAGCTCGGGGCCCCAGGCAATTGCCTACGTTGCCTACACTGTTGCGAGACGCCCCTGCAGACTAGACTATAAGGGGACAACTATGGAAAAAAGTACATCGACAATTTCAATATCAAGCCGTACTTTGAAATATTTACTTTCATAAATATCCATATAGATAGATCGATAGGTTGATAGATAGATGGATAGATGGATAGATAAATATCCCGAGGGAAAGGCTTCCAGCAGCTCGTGACACAAAAACAAACAATTCTACTATTAAAATATAAAAACAAAGCGGCGTAGACAATTGTAGAATTATACTGTACAATTACAATAAAACAATATAATAATTTGCTTGTAAATGGATGTAATACCTTGCTTGTTACGCCGTCGATCGATGAGTCGATGTAAGAGGTTGTATCTGCCGTCTTCCTCGTCTTCTGATCGGAGAAAGTGGGGGGGAAAGCTCGGGGTAAAAGACCACGTGACCAGGACAGTAACGCCCACATCTCTGTTCGGACTGTGTTGTACCGGTTCGTACTGTGTTCGACTGTGTTCGGAACGGTTAGGACTCTTTGAGACTGTGTTAGGATTGTTTGGGACTCGGTAGGACTTTGTTTGGATTTGTTTGGCAGTCCCATCGCTGGCAGTAACGGCCACCTCATCTCTCCAGAGATTGCAGATCTGTGCACAATATTCGATACTGTATTGAATGTGCTCTGGAGAACACAATTTCACCACTGAAATAAAGAAGAGGAGTTCAGATATTGATAAACAGCCACAGAAAACAAGGTTCCACCGAGACTTGAACTCGGATCACTGGATTCAGAGTCCAGAGAGCTAACCATTACACCATGGAACCCTTTGGTTCCTATAGCAATTAATAAAATAACTTTATAGTAACCATAATTATAACCTGGAGGAAAGTGATCTGCAAAGTTGACACTGAAACTTGGGTGAATTCAAGATTTAAATGATCAATTGCATTGGTCTGTACCATGAGAAGCATTGGTGGTATAGTGGTGACAATAGCTGCCTTCCAAGAAGTTTATTCCCACCCAATGTCATTCTGAAATTGTAACAAAGACTGGGTTTGTAACAAACCCACGCGTGCAGAGCACAATGGATTAGCAGCCCATCGCCTTAACCACACGGCCACCTCAACTCTCCAGAGATTGCAGATCTGTGCACAATATTCAATACTGTATTGAATGTGCTCTGGAAAACACCCTTTAACCGCTGAAGTTATTAAATTATCAATTGTTCTTTACAGTGCCTGTATCTGTGTGTGTGTGTCTGTGTGTGTGTGTTTGTGGGGGTGTGTGCGCCTGTCTCTGTGTGTGTGTCTGTGTGCGCATGTGTGTGTATGTCTTGAAATTGAATAACTTCAGTGGTGACAGGGTGTTTTTCCAGAGCACATTCAATACAGTATTGAATATTGTGCACAGATCTGCAAACTCTGGAGAGATGAGGTGGCCGAGTGGTTAAGGCGATGGACTGCTAATCCATTGTGCTCTGCACGCGTGGGTTCAAATCCCATCCTCATCGGTTCTAATCATTTTTACAATGTCAGAATGACATTGGCTGGGAATAAACTTCTTGGAAGGCAGCTATTCTCACCACTATAACACCAATGCTTCTCATAGTACAGACCAATGCAATTGATCATTTAAATCATGAATTCACCCAGTTTCAGTGTCAACTTTGCAGATCACTCTCCTCCAGGTTATAATTATGGTTACTATAAAGTTATTTTATTAATTGCTATGTAATCCAAAGGGTTCCATGGTGTAATGGTTAGCACTCTGGACTCTGAATCCAGTGATCCAAGTCTTGGTGGAACTGTGTTTTCTGTGGCTGTTTATCAATAACTGAACTCCTCTTCTTTATTTCAGTGGTCAAATTGTGTTCTCCAGATTCAAATTCAATACAGTATTGAATATTGTGCACAGATCTGCAATCTCGGGAGAGATGAGGTGTCCGAGTGGTTAAGGCGATGGACCTATCATTGTGCTCTGCAGGCGTGGGTTCAAATCCCATCCTCATCTGTTCAAGTCTTATTACAACATCAGAATGACTCTGTCTTAAAAGTTGATGTGTAAAATTTCAGCACCAGCATGGATCCAAGGGCTACATCTTTAGAGTGGGAAATTACACTATGAAGGATAAGTACATAGACATCAATGCATAGGCCGGGAATCAAACACGGGTCAACTGCTTGGAAGGCAGCTATGCTTCATTCTTCATGATAGCCCATGTGATTCCAGAGGTTTTCCTGGATAAGACGTGGTCGTAGGGCAGGGTGATCTGCCACCAGCCCCATCTCCTCCTCACTGGAGAGATATGTCTGAGGTAAATAAAGACACAAATAGAACAATTGCATTCACAATTTGAGGCCAATAGTAAAATGGTCCCAACTACTAGGATGCCTGCGTAGCGACATAAAGAGCATTAACAACACGCTATCTACTACTACAAGATAAACACAACACACAGTATGGTTAAAACAACACGCTATCTACTACTACAAGATAAACACAACACACAGTATGGTTAAAACAACACGCTATCTACTACTACAAGATAAACACAACACACAGTGGGGTTAAAACAACACGCTATCTACTACTACAAGATAAACACAACACACAGTGGGGTTAAAACAACACGCTATCTACTACTACAAGATAAACACAACACACAGTGGGGTTAAAACAACACGCTATCTACTACTACAAGATAAACACAACACACAGTGGGGTTAAAACAACACGCTATCTACTACTACAAGATAAACACAACACACAGTGGGGTTAAAACAACACGCTATCTACTACTACAAGATAAACACAACACACAGTGGGGTTAAAACAACACGCTATCTACTACTACAAGATAAACACAACACACAGTGGGGTTAAAACAACACGCTATCTACTACTACAAGATAAACACAACACACAGTGGAGTTAAAACAACACGCTATCTACTACTACAAGATAAACACAACACACAGTGGGGTTAAAACAACACGCTATCTACTACTACAAGATAAACACAACACACAGTGGGGTTAAAACAACACGCTATCTACTACTACAAGATAAACACAACACACAGTGGGGTTAAAACAACACGCTATCTACTACTACAAGATAAACACAACACACAGTGGGGTTAAAACAACACGCTATCTACTACTACAAGATAAACACAACACACAGTGGGGTTAAAACAACACGCTATCTACTACTACAAGATAAACACAACACACAGTGGAGTTAAAACAACACGCTATCTACTACTACAAGATAAACACAACACACAGTGGGGTTAAAACAACACGCTATCTACTACTACAAGATAAACACAACACACAGTGGGGTTAAAACAACACGCTATCTACTACTACAAGATAAACACAACACACAGTGGGGTTAAAACAACACGCTATCTACTACTACAAGATAAACACAACACACAGTGGGGTTAAAACAACACGCTATCTACTACTACAAGATAAACACAACACACAGTGGGGTTAAAACAACACGCTATCTACTACTACAAGATAAACACAACACACAGTGGGGTTAAAACAACACGCTATCTACTACTACAAGATAAACACAACACACAGTGGGGTTAAAACAACACGCTATCTACTACTACAAGATAAACACAACACACAGTGGGGTTAAAACAACACGCTATCTACTACTACAAGATAAACACAACACACAGTGGGGTTAAAACAACACGCTATCTACTACTACAAGATAAACACAACACACAGTGTGGTCAAAACAACACGCTATCTACTACTACAAGATAAACACAACACACAGTGGGGTTAAAACAACACGCTATCTACTACTACAAGATAAACACAACACACAGTGGGGTTAAAACAACACGCTATCTACTACTACAAGATAAACACAACACACAGTGGGGTTAAAACAACACGCTATCTACTACTACAAGATAAACACAACACACAGTGGGGTTAAAACAACACGCTATCTACTACTACAAGATAAACACAACACACAGTGGGGTTAAAACAACACGCTATCTACTACTACAAGATAAACACAACACACAGTGGGGTTAAAACAACACGCTATCGACTACTACAAGATAAACACAACACACAGTGGGGTTAAAACAACACGCTATCTACTACTACAAGATAAACACAACACACAGTGGGGTTAAAACAACACGCTATCTACTACTACAAGATAAACACAACACACAGTGGGGTTAAAACAACACGCTATCTACTACTACAAGATAAACACAACACACAGTGGGGTTAAAACAACACGCTATCTACTACTACAAGATAAACACAACACACAGTGGGGTTAAAACAACACGCTATCTACTACTACAAGATAAACACAACACACAGTGTGGTCAAAACAACACGCTATCTACTACTACAAGATAAACACAACACACAGTGGGGTCAAAACAACACGCTATCTACTACTACAAGATAAACACAACACACAGTGGGGTTAAAACAACACGCTATCTACTACTACAAGATAAACACAACACACAGTATGGTCAAAACGGTGCCTAAAAGCACAACAAGTACAACCAGCGTAAGCAGAGCACAGGGAATCCTCTCTCTCTCTCTCTCTCTCTCTCTCTCTCTCTCTCTCTCTCTCTCTCTCTCTCTCTCTCTCTCTCTCTCTCTCTCTCTCTCTCTCTCTCTCTCTCTCTCTCCTCTCTCTCTCTCTCTCCCCCCCCCCCCCACCGTAGCAGTCCTCTTTGCCCCATCTCCTGGCTGAGTGGTTAAGGGGATGGACTATAAATCCATTGGGGTTTCCCCGCTCAGGTTCCAATCCTGCCGACAACCTGTGGTTAGACTACAGCCTGTCCTTTGAACCTAAGATCTTTGACTTCAAGTCAAGTCAAGTTTATTGTCACATCAAAGTTATACAAGTATAAGCAATGGGTGAAAATCTTATGTGCAATACCCGACGACAGACAGCAGTTATAAAAATATAAATAATAGAATAAAAAAACAAGTAAAAAGTACAAACTGTATAAAGTTAAATATATAAAAATATAAAAGTGCATATATGAAATGCAATATATTAGCACAAAAAAGAGCAATATATATATATATAAATCAATGTAATAAAATATTCATTGTTATATGCTATAGGCCCTTGTTCAGCAGCCTGGTGGCCTGACTGTGGAAGCTGTCTCTGAGTCTATTTCTACAGCACTTGATACTGCGGTACGGCCTGCCTGACGGTAACAGTGAGTACAGTTGGTGGCTGGGTGGTCTTGTCTGTTATGATGCGTTTGGCCTTGGCCACGCACCACTTGTGGTGTATATCCAGGAGGGAGGGAAGCTCGGAGCCACGGAGGTCACGACTGCAGAGTCACTCCCCGTCTTCCGCCGCAGGCTGAAAACCCATCTCTTCAGGACACACTTCCCGGATCCTTCCTCGTAGCGTCAATTCAGTCAGTCAAAAGTAGATTACATATTATAGATAGGTATATATTGTTCTAGATATTGTTGCATATTGTTTGCCAACTTATTGTACTTTTTCCCTTTCACTTTTCCCTGAATTATGGTCCTTCTACCTGAGCCCTGGTTCAGTTATTGGAGACTTGTTAGAAATGAAATGCACTTTTGACTTCTGGTGACGAGTTGTTCTCTTCCCTTCCTTTGTTGAAACACACTACTGTAAGTGGCTTTGGATAAAAGTGTCTGCTAAATGACCGTAATGTAATGTGTCTAAATAGCCCCCAGTGCCCTGTGTCTAAATAGCCCCCATCGACGTGCGTGAGAGAGGGGGGGTTGTTGTGGGTTAAGTGTTATATATATTGAAGAAGAATCCCCAACAAGATAACAATCTTGTTGGGTTGGATTCTTCTTGTGTTGTTTCCTGGTTCATTTTTCTGGTTACACCCTTTACAGGCAGGCAGGCCGACTCATTTCAGAGAAACTTCTCAAGAATTGCAGTCAGTATTCAATAGTCTATATTTATTAAAGTGTTTACTTCTGAATTATGAATGACATCATGTTACAATGTGTGTACACTTCTGATTTTATTCTAAATGAATCAAAGTATCGTCAGAGACTGTGTGTGTCTGAGCTTCTGGTCCTCAGAGCTCTCTGTCTATGGTTCATATTTTAATAAGGTTATTATGGTTCATGACTGAGTGAGTCATGGAACAACAGCCTAGAAGAGGTTAGTCTGAAAGGAACTGAACTGGGAGGGGAACTGGACCAACTGGTTCATCATGCTTTGTTACCGAGTCAGAGATACTGTAGTCAACTCTGATCTGTGATGTATCATCAATATATATCACTAATATATCATCATATATCACTTTATTACAGCAGGAAGAAGACTAAGATACTGTAGTCAACTCTGATCTGTGATGTATCATCAATATATATCACTAATATATCATCATATATCACTTTATTACAGCAGGAAGAAGACTAAGATACTGTAGTCAACTCTGATCTGTGATGTATCATCAATATTGGGCGGCAGTCTAGCTCAGGAGGTAGAGCGGTCGCCTCACCAACCGGAAGGTTGCTGGTTCGATCCCCGGCTCCTCCTAGCAAAAACTGTGGAGGTGTCCTTGAGGAAGACCCTAACCCTAACTGCTCCCCGGGCGCTGTATGAATAGCTGCCCACTGCTCCTAATACTAGGATGGGTTAAATGCAGAGAACACGTTTCACTGTATGTCTTCATGTATGTGACCAATAAAGAGGATTCAATCCTCACGATTTGTTGTTTGTTGTATATATCACTAATATATCATCATATATCACTTTATTACAGCAGGAAGAAGACTAAGGTACTGTAGTCTGCAGTGAGTACAGCAAGTATTCAGTACATGCTATATAATTGGTACATTGTCAGTACATATACTCAGTATAATAGGTACATTGTTAGTACTTTTACTTGGTATAATAGGTACATTGTCAGTACTTGTACTCAGTATAATAGGTACATTGTCAGTACTTGTACTCAGTATAATAGGTAAATTGTCAGTACATGTACTCAGTAGAATAGGGACATTCTTGTCACGGTCCAACCCAGCTCTTTCCGCTCCTAGTCCTGGATTTCCGCGGGCTTCCTGGATCCGCGATGTCACCGGACTCCGTTCCGAAATGCCACTCCGTGTTTTCCCTGTCAGCCGTTTCTCACTGAACTCACCTGTTGTCAATCGCTCCTCATTGACCAAGCTGTATTCAAGCCATGTCTGTTGTGTTACTCAATGCTGGATTATCACCCTGATTTCTCCAAAAGCCTCACGTTGGTATCAAGTTAAGTTCATTGTGTTCTGTCTATTGATCCTCCGTGCTTTGACCCTCACCTGGAGAACGACCTTGTTTTAGCCTGTTTTGTACCTTTTTTGTACCTCTGCCTCAACCCTCGACGTCCTGTTGACGACCTCTGCTTGCCTTGACCACCTTTTTGGATTTGCCCTGTCTGTACCTTTTGCCTTTTGCTGGCATTAAGCGGCGTGTGCGCCGATCATTAAACACCTGTTCTACCTGGCTTCTGTCACTCTGCTTTCGGTTCCTATACCTCTACCCTGCCCTGACACATCCTTGGTCCTGTTGGTTTGTTTTAATTTCATTCTGTAGTTGCACATAGGGCATCGTTTTTCCCTCACCAACAATCTCTCCCTCTGGAGCCATCTTATTACACGTTTACCACCTCTAGCTGTCTTCTTGTCAATATCGTATTACTGAAAAATATATGTAACAGACGTACGATCAGATGCAGTTGTACCGTTATTTAGTTTTTACTTGTCTAACAATAAGTGGTTCTAATCATTGACTTTAGATTAGTCTTCACCAGAGTCAGGATAAAGGACACTACTGCTGGTCAGTACGCTGTTGAGTTGGACACTACTAACGTTAAGCGTTTACAGGAGTCACAGCTTTTCCCACTTCTCTCATCCATAACCAAATGTAACGTTAACTTAACCCCACAGAGCATATTCAGTTTGTCACTGCATTCATCTTAAAGAGGGCGGTTGAATGTGTTTACAGTTGCCTGTTATACCTGTTATGCCTGCGAGGTTCCCAACCACCCTGGGCTCCATCTCTTCTCCCCCCTACCGTCCGGTCGTCGGTTCTGCAGCATCCGTACAACGACTACCAGGTTCAAGGATAGTTTGATCCACAGGCAGTGACCTACTGAACTGCTAGGAGTGCTGCCACTATCATAACATTGTCATTAACATTACGCTGTCATACTTTGCTGGACTCATGACAGTTACTGCACTGTTCTGCACTGAATTCATGATGCTGCTGCACTACTGGCACTTTAAAATGCTTTTTAAATGTTTTTTTGCACAATTCAACAAACACTCCATCAGTAA
>JANIIK010002536.1:15000-28865 GCA_027704905.1 Muraenolepis orangiensis | reverse complement strand
TAACCTGCAAATCCAGCTTCTTGAAATCGGCTGGGGTCTCCGGTCTGCTATGAATGAGGAGAGAGAGGAGGGGGATCCTACCTCTAAAAGCTCTCTGTCTGGGGAACATGGCCGCCAGAGCAGAGCTAACAGGTGAGAAGAGGATCTCTAAGTGTCTGTGACTGTGGTCCATCTCAGAGCTCAGCAGTGATTAGATTAGATTAGACTAGAATAGATTAGATTCAAATGTATTGTCACTGTGCAGCACAAATACAGTACAGCAACAATTATTTAGCATCTAACCAGTGTGCACATGTTGCAGTAAAGTGCAGGTGATATAGTTTACAGGGTTAGGGTTACATTTACAGTTACAGGTTAAAGACAGTCTAGGTATAAATGTGATATGATCATAATAATATGTAATATGTATATATAAGGTATATGTATATACAGGTAAGTGAGTATTTAACAGGTAGTGATCAGGGGTATGCAGTGAAAGCAGGATAAATACTGTATATATAAATGTAAATGTATATAGAAGTGAGCATATATATATGTGTGGCATATATAAATGTATATAGAGGAGTAGGAGCAGTTCTATCAACATATGTAAACATGTATGGCAGGTACAGTAAACAGGTATCTTAGTAATAATAAATATGTAAACTATAGAGAGGTAGGTAGTTGTGATACAGTTTTTACAGTTAGTCAAAGGCATGGCAGGGGGGGGAGCAGAGGGGGCGTCAGTAGGGGGGGTTGCAGCAGCAGGGGGGGGGGACAGCAGAGGCATGGCAGCAGGGGGGGTAGCAGGGGGGGCAGCAGGGGTTGGGCAGCAGGGGGTTGGGGGCTGTCTTTGTGGTACAGAGTTCAGGGAGATGACAGCTGAGGGGTAGAAGCTGTTCCTAAGCCTGCTTGACTTGGAACAAAGGTTCCTGTAGCGCCTCCCGGAGGGGAGGAGGGCAAACAGTCCTTGTGTGAGAGGGGTCATCCACTATTTTTTTTTATCAGGACACCACTGACACCGTTAGTGTCAGTAAAAGATGTGTGTGTGTTGTGTTGAAGACCAGAGCAGAAGGAGAGAGCAGACTCCCCTGGACCCAGCTGTGTCTCCATGAAGAGTGACTGGTCTATGGAACAGCCTGTTAGGTTTAAAGATGGGAATCAGTCTATTAAGAAGAGGTGAGGATTCATCTGAGAGGTAGGAGAGTCAAACAGACGGTTTTGGCTCAAAAATAAAAACATTGTCTGTTTCGTACTGCTTCTACTTCCTTTGTTTTCCAGTGTGTGTGTGTGTTTGTGTGTGTGTGTCTGTATGTGTGTGTGTGTGTGTGTGAGTGTGTGTGTGTGTGTGTGTGTGTGTGTGTGTGTGTGTGTGTGTGTGTGTGTTTGTGTGTGTGTGTGCGTGTGTGTGTGTGTGTGTGTGTGTGTGTGTGTGTGTGTGTGTGTGTGTGTGTGTGTGTGTGTGTGTGTGTGTGTGTGTGTGTGTGTGTGTAAATAAGTGAATGTCCAGATGTAGGTTCAGTTTCTAAACTTGTATTCATATTTATTCACACTTGCACTCAATGCCTGATCTGTTTCACTGGTGGTCACAGGTAAGACACACTGTCATCTCTTTCTCCACCTCTAGAGGGAGCCCTGACTCACACACTGTCATGTCTTTCTCCACCTCTAGAGGGAGCCCTGACTCACACACTGTCATCTCTTTATCCACCTCTAGAGGGAGCCCTGACTCACACACTGTCATCTCTTTCTCCACGTCTAGAGGGAGCCCTGACTCACAAACTGTCATCTCTTTCTCCACCTCTAGAGGGAGCCCTGACTCACACACTGTCATCTCTTTCTCCACCTCTAGAGGGAGCCCTGACTCACACACTGTCGTCTCTTTCTCCACTTCAGGAGGTGGAGAAATGTATTGTATAATATTGTCCATTCACATCGTCCATGGTGCATTGAGTGTCAAGCGTGAGTGAGAGCTAAGAGTTGAGAAGAGGATCTCTAAGTGTCTGTGACTGTGGTCCATCTCAGAGCTCAGCAGTGATGTATCAGGACACCATCGTTAGTGTCAGTAAAAGCTGTGTGTGTGTTGTGTTGAAGACCAGAGCAGAAGGAGAGAGCAGACTCCCCTGGACCCAGCTGTGTCTCCATGAAGAGTGACCGGTCTATGGGTGTTCCTGTTAACTTTAAAGATGGGAATCAGTCTATTGAGAAGAGGTGAGGGTTGATCAGATTATAACAATTCAGCATCTATTGAACATCCATAAATCCTGGCTCTTGTTGTTCTAGAAGGATACAGGAGAGCGCAGACTACCCTGGACCCAGCTGCGTCTCCATGAAGAGTGACCGGTCTATGGAACAGCCTGTTAGGTTTAAAGATGGCAATCAGTCTATTGAGAAGAGGTGAGGATTCATCTGAGAGGTAGGAGAGTCAAACAGACAGTTTTTGCTCAAAACTAAAAACATTGTCCTGTTTCGTACTGCTTCTGCTTCCTTTGTTTTCCAGTGTGTGTGTGTGTGTGTGTGTGTGTGTGTGTGTGTGTGTGTGTGTGTGTGTGTGATTTAGTGAATGTCCAGATGTAGGTTCAGTTTCTAAATTTGTTTTCATATTTATTCACACTTACACTCAATGCCTGGCTTATATCTGTTCCACCGGTGGTCTCAGGTGACACACACTGTCATCTCTTTCTCCACCTCTAGGGGTTCTCACACTTTTTACAGGGGAAAATAAATTCCAAGGACCCCTCAAAATCGTGAAACACATTAAACATACGCTAACTACCTTTAGTTATCTTAGATGCCATTGGAACTATCTGTATTCTAAACATGTTTTACCCAAAGCCAGTTTCATAGTAACATCAACACATTTATGTTTGAAACATGTTTTTACCACTTCTATACTTTATATATTGATATATATATAGTGTATTTACACATACATACAATATACTTCTATAACAGTCATAATATGCCCTGTCCTGGCTTGTATGCTATGTCCTATGACTATGAACAGTAACAAGATGAACAGTAACAATACATAGTCCTATGACTATGAACAGTATCAAGACATAGTCCTATGACTATGAACAGTAACAAGTTGAACAGTAACAAGACGTAGTCCTATGACTATGAACAGTATCAAGACATAGTCCTATGACTATGAACAGTAACAAGTTGAACAGTAACAAGACATAGTCCTATGACTATGAACAGTGACAAGATGAACAGTAACAAGACATAGTCCTATGACTATGAACAGTAACACGACATAGTCCTATGACTATGAACAGTAACACGACATAGTCCTATGACTATGAACAGTAACAAGATGAACAGTAACAAGACATAGTCCTATGACTACGAACAGTAACAAGATGAACAGTAACAAGACATAGTCCTATGACTATGAACAGTAACACGACATAGTCCTATGACTATGAACAGTATAATGACAGTCCTATGACTATGAACAGTAACCAGATGAACAGTAACAAGACATAGTCCTATGACTACGAACAGTAACAAGATGAACAGTAACAAGACATAGTCCTATGACTATGAACAGTAACAAGATGAACAGTAACAAGACATAGTCCTATGACTATGAACGTAACAAGATTAACAGTAACAAGACATAGTCCTTTGACTATGAACAGTAACAAGATGAACAGTAACAACAGTATTTTTATTTTTATTTATATATCTTATTTTATCCCGAGGGAAATTTGATCTCTGCATTTGACCCATCCTAGTGTTAGGAGCAGTGGGCAGCCATTAGTACAGCGCCCGGGGAGCAGTGTAACAAGACATAGTCCTATGACTATGAACAGAAACAAAATGAACAGTAACAACAGTAACAACACATAGTCCTATGACTATGAACTGTAACAAGATGAACAGTAACAAGACATAGTCCTAAGACTATGAACAGAAACAAAATGAACAGTAACAACAGTAACAACACATAGTCCTATGACTATGAACTGTAACAAGATGAACAGTAACAAGACATAGTCCTATGACTATGAACAGTAACAAGATAAACAGTAACAAGACATAGTCCTAAGACTATGAACAGTATCAAGACCCATAGTCCTATGACTGAACAGTATCAATACATAGTCCTATGACTATGAACAGTATCAATACATAGTCCTATGACTATGAACAGTATCAATACATAGTCCTATGACTATGAACAGTATCAATACATAGTCCTATGACTATGAACAGTATCAATACATAGTCCTATGACTATGAACAGTATCAATACATAGTCCTATGACTATGAACAGTATCAAGACATAGTCCTATGACTATGAACAGTAAAAAGACGCCATAGTCCCAATAAACCCAGACATTTAAAATGACTTGTTTAAGGTGGACTTTTATAAGTGATTCAACTTTCATTAATGAACGTATTGCTCCTTCTTCAAATCATTGGTAAAAAGCTCTTAACAAATCATATTATCATATCAGGTTATCATAACAGAGGTTATCATAACAGAGGTTATCATAACAGAGGTTATCATAACAGAAGTTATCATAACAGAAGTTATCATAACAGAGGTTATCATAACAGAGGTTATCATAACAGAAGTTATCATAACAGAAGTTATCATAACAGAGGTTATCATAACAGATGTTATCATAACAGAAGTTATCATATCAGAGGTTATCATAACAGAGGTTATCATAACAGAAGTTATCATAACAGAAGTTATCATAACAGATGTTATCATAACAGAGGTTATCATAACATAAGTTATCATAACATAAGTTATCATAACAGAAGTTATCATAACAGAGATTATCATAACAGAGTATATCATAACAAAAGTTATCATAACAAAAGTTATCATAACAGAAGTTATCATATCAGAGGTTATCATAACATAAGTTATCATAACAGAAGTTATCATAACATAAGTTATCATAACAGAGTATATCATAACAGAGGTTATCATAACGGAGGTTATTATAACAGTTATCATAACAGAAGTTATCATAACAGAAGTTATCATAACAAAAGTTATAACAGAAGTTTTCATATCAGGTTATCATAACAGAGGTTATCATAACAGAGGTTATCATAACAGAAGTTATCATAACAGAGGTTATCATAACAGAGGTTATTGTAACAGAAGTTATCATAACAGAAGTTATCATAACAGAGGTTATCATAACAGAGGTTATCATAACAGAAGTTATCATAACAGAGGTTATCATAACAGAAGTTATTATAACAGAGGTTATCATAACAGAGGTTATCATAACACGTTACAGAACACATCATAGTAATGAGGCCCATGTTGCTTGATGTATTCCTTGCTCTTTAGACTGAATCATTCTTTAGTTTTGTCCTTATATTAATATACCGGGTGCTTGTAATCAGATGTCTCTTTAGCTTGGCTGGCTTCATGTCTTCATTCTTACCTGAAGACACATGACGCACTTCCGTCTCCCGTTGATGTTATAAAAAAAGATTTATCCGGATTTATTTCGCAAGCTAGTTGGATGGCTTATAAGCAGAGCTTCTTGTGTCACAATCACATCAGAGTTTCTATTGGCCCAAAGCCAACATGGGTGGGACTAATGAAAACAATATGCTTGTTTGATTGGTGTAAATGGTCCCTGTCTAGACACGCATTTTTATAATTTTTATGTGTTTTGTGTGTGTGTGTGTGTGTGTGTGTGTTCTCCACAGTCGTCACCAGGAGAGGTCAAAGGTTACCAGTGCTCGGTCTGTACAGCAGCATCAAACAGAGCTGATCAAGGTGTGTAAAAGTCCAACAAGACATTAGCCTTCAGCTCTACATGAACATTAAAAAGCATCTCTTGTGGTGCTCAGAGTCTCCAGGCTTCCCTCTTTAGACCAGACGTGAATCAAGGACAGATGCTTCTGATGTCCTCAGCTCACAGGAAAGTTCTCATTCATGTTCTGTTCCAGAGGGCTGAGGAGAACGCACACGCTTTTCTAGACCAGGAGCTGAAGAAGCTCTGGAGGGTTCTCTTCCCACATGACCCACAAGGCTCAGAGAGTCAGAGGGAGGAGGAGGAGGAGGAGGATGGGAAGAACGAGGAGCAGAGGAGGCGCGCCATAGAGGGAGTGACAGACATCACACTGCTCTGCCTTATGGAGATGAACCAGGAGGAACTGGCCGACATACTGAGGGGTGGTAAGAGACTCTTTTTTAGAACACATAGAAGAGACTCTTATTTAGAAAACATAGAAGAGACTCTTATTTAGAAAACATAGAAGAGACTCTTATTTAGAAAACATAGAAGAGACTCTTATTTAGAAAACATAGAAGAGACTCTTATTTAGAAAACATAGAAGAGACTCTTATTTAGAAAACATAGAAGAGACTCTTATTTAGAAAACATAGAGGAGACTCTTATTTAGAAAACATAGAAGAGACTCTTATTTAGAAAACATAGAGGAGACTCTTATTTAGAAAACATAGAAGAGACTCTTATTTAGAATACATAGAAGAGACTCTTATTTAGAATACATAGAAGAGACTCTTATTTAGAAAACATAGAGAATTTTATTTTTTTATACACAATTTTATACACAGAGACTTGTTTAAAATATTTCTACATTTCTATCTTTTCAAGATAAATATCCTCTTGGAGGTCAAATGGTTCTATCCAGATATGTAGGGTTATTGTTATATATTATATATATATATATATTATATTATTGTGGGTCTATTAGTTTAAAGAATGTTACAAAATATACTGCAGATCAACAGCCTGTCAACATACCTGAAGAGATGCAACACTATGTTGTTATATCAGCATATCAAGTCAGTAATAGTAATAGTATAGTAATAGTTAATTATAATGTATTATAGTACTGTCATTACACCAATCATATTGTTGTGTCAATATCACGTATAAGACCTGTCTTCTGGGTTCTCTCATTTAGGAACTGCTGCAGTCCAGTGCCAACATAACATCAAGTCTCATCTGATGCAGAAGTTCAGGCGTGTGTTTGAGGGAATCGCTAAAGCAGGACAGTCAACAGATCTGAATGACTTCTACACAGAGCTCTTCATCACAGAGAGAGTCAGTGGAGAGGTCAACAAGGAACATGAGGTCAGACTGATTGAAACAGCTTCCAGGAAACCAGCCAAGGAGGAAACACCAATCAAACTTGAAGACATCTTTAAACCCTTACCTGGACAAGATCAACCAAGCAGAACCATAATGACAACTGGAGTGGCGGGCATTGGTAAAACCATCTTAACACACAAGTTCACTCTGGATTGGGCTGAAGGCAAAGTCAACCAGGACATCCACTTCACGCTTCCCTTCACTTTCAGAGAGCTGAATTTACTGAAAGAGAAAGAGTTTAGCTTGATGAAACTTCTTCATCACTTCTTTATTCAAACCAAAGGAATCCTCAGATACGACCTGTTCCAAGTGGTCTTCATCTTGGACGGTCTGGATGAGTGTCGACTTCCTCTGGACTTCCAGAACAATCCGATCTGGACCGATGTCACAAAGTCGACCTCGGTGGACGTGCTGCTGACAAACCTCATCAGGGGTGACCTGCTTCCCTCCGCTCGCATCTGGATAACCACACGCCCTGCGGCAGCCAATCAGATCCCTGCTGCGTGTGTTGGCATGGTGACCGAGGTGAGAGGGTTCACCGACCCGCAGAAGGAGGAGTACTTCAGGAAGAGATTCAGAGAGGAGCCTCTGGCCAGCACAATCATCTCCCACATCAAGACATCACGAAGCCTCCACATCATGTGTCACATCCCAGTCTTCTGTTGGATCAGTGCTACAGTTCTGGAGGACCTCTTCAAAACAACTCAGACAGGAGAAGAGATGCCCCACACCGTGACTCAGATGTACATCCACTTCCTGAGGGTTCAGTCCATACAGGGGGACAGGAAGTACCATGGGAGAGCTGAAACAGATGCAGTCTGGAGTTCAGAGAGCAGGAAGATCATTGTTGCTCTGGGAAAACTGGCTTTTAACCAGCTGGAGAAAGGCAACCTGATCTTCTACGAGGCAGACCTGGCCGAGTGTGACATGGATATCAGAGCAGCCTCAGAGTACTCAGGAGTGTTGACCCAGATCTTTAAAGAGGAGTGTGGGCTGTACCAGGACAAGGTGTTCTGCTTTGTCCATCTGAGCATCCAGGAGTTTCTGGCTGCTCTTTATGTCTTCCTGTCCTTCATGGACACTGGTGTCAATCTGCTCTCAGATAAACATCGGCGAGGCAAGTGGTCTATTCTTGTTGGAAAGAAAACAGAGGTCCAACTCCTCTACCAGAGTGCTGTGGACAAGGCCTTACAGAGTGAGAACGGACACCTGGACTTGTTCCTCCGCTTCCTCCTGGGCCTCTCTCTGAAGACCAATCAGATTCTCCTACCAGGTCTGCTGAGACAGACAGGAAGTAGCTCACAGACCAATAAGCAAACAGTGTCTTACATCAAGAAGAAGATAAGTGGAGATCTCTCTCCAGAGAGAAGCATCAATCTGTTCCACTGTCTGAATGAGCTGAACGACCGTTCTCTGGTGGAGGAGATCCAACAGTACCTGACATCAGGAAGTCTCACCAGAGAAGATCTCTCTCCTGCTCAGTGGTCAGCTTTGGTCTTCATCTTACTGTCATCAGAAGAGGAGCTGGACGTGTTTGACCTGAAGAAATACTCTGCTTCAGAGGAGGGTCTTCTGAGGCTGCTGCCAGTGGTCAAAGCCTCCAAAACATCTCTGTAGGTTCACTAATAACATGTATTACAAAACACAATATACACTGTACTAGAATACGAAAGTTAGAATAATATACAATCTCTGTAGGTTTACTAATAACATGTATTTTAATACACAATATACATTATACTAGAATATGAAAGTTAGAATAATATACAAATATATATATTTATATATAAATATATATTATTCAAAACATGAGCTGGGAGCAGGCTATAGGAGGGAACCTTCCATAAAAGTACAATTTCAAGTTCTATAATATACTAAACATATCTGTAGGTTCATTAATAGCATGTATACAATACACTATACATTATACTAGAATATTAATGTTATATATTATTCAAATTTGTATTATTTATAATATTTTATTTTCTAAACTACACAACATTTGTATTGTGAACCATTAGTAACAGCACCACTTCAGTAGGAAGTCCAGTAACAACTGGGTATTATACCAGGAAACACCACAACTGGGGTTTTCCCTAGTCTATTCATATTTGTGAATACTTGTTTTTCAATTTGAATGAATACTGGACAATACTGGACCAGGATACAAATTACACTCCAATATTGGCTGTTAAATCTTACATACAGCGCTGTTATCATTTGTTAAACTGAGATTTATTATTCATAATGCGGGTAAAGACTGTGTTTTAATGGTGGTTTTAAGTGGTTTTAGGTGGTTTTAATTCTAATAAGCCCCTTCAACCCAGTTCCTAACATGTTCCTGTTGATGTTGTGTGAAGGCTGAATGGCTGTCGTCTGTCAGAGAGATGCTGTGAAGCTCTGGCCTCAGTTCTCAGCTCCAACTCCTCCAGTCTGAGAGAGCTGGACCTGAGTAACAACGACCTGCAGGATTCAGGAGTGAAGCTGCTCTCTGCTGGACTGGGGAGTCCACACTGTACACTGGAGACTCTCAGGTCAGTTGGCCTCAATGAGCAAACACTTACAGCACAGGGTTTGATATCAAAAGACATTCTACTGATTTACAGCCATAAAAGTATAAATTCACACATCTAAATAGAGTATATTCATAAGAATAACTCATTCTGGTGTGTGTGTGTGTGTGTGTGTGTGTGTGTGTGTGTGTGTGTGTGTGTGTGTGTGTGTGTGTGTGTGTGTGTGTGTGTGTGTGTGTACAGGTTGTCTGCCTGTATGGTCTCACAGGAAGGCTGTGCTTCTCTGGCCTCAGCTCTGAGCTCCAACCCCTCCCGTCTGAGAGAGCTGGACCTGAGCTACAATCACCCAGGAGACTCAGGAGTTACGCTGCTCTCTGCTGGACTGGAGGATCCACGCTGGAGACTGGACACTCTCAGGTACGGAGAGGACAGCTCACCTCTCAGGGACCGTGTCTCCTACAAGGATTCAACCAGCCGCTAGATGAAGTGGTTTACCAAGGCAGCTGTAACTCATGTTGTGTACAAAGTGATGATCCAGCAGATCATGAGTGTGAATGTTTCAACTGCTCTCTCTTTGTTCCCCCCAGGGTGGAGCACGGTGGAGGATGGAGGCTGAAACCAGGTCTAAAGAAGTGTGAGTGTCTGTTTAGTTTGAGTCATCACAACACACACTCACTCTTTAGATGGAAGGTCCATCCACACAGCAGGAGGTGACGTCCTGCTGGGAATGAACATGATGGATCTAATCAATATTAATATTGATTAATATTAATATTGATTAGATACATCATGTATCTTATCAATATTAATATTGATTATATATATGATGTTTTACATGATCAATATTAATATTGTTAACCATCACAATGAATCCTCCTTTTATAAAATACAACAGGTATTATTACTGATACATGGTTATTTATTTATGAATTATTATTGGTTATTAGTAGTGTTGTTATTATTATTAGACCATAACAATCCTCACATTATTAAAGGGTAAGTAAACAACCGTTTTAGCAGACCGTCTGCCTACCAGTTCCCAAAGAGTCGTAAAGGTTTTATAAAAAATGTACAGTTTGGGTTCCAAAGGAGCAGGTTTAAGGGGCGTGGCCAAACGCTGTCCAACCCCCCTCACTGGAGCCAGGGGGCGGAGCCAATAGAAAACCACTGTGTGAAAACTGGTTGATCTGGAAGTAGACAACATGTCCCCGTTTGATAACTTTCTACATTTCAGTCCAAAACATCAGAAATGCTGACCAACACGTTTAGAGACCCAAACGGAGCAGCTTTCCCTTTAATATTAGTGTGTGTATTTAATATTATATTATAACTACTACTGTTATTCTTATGATTATCATCATCCTTATGTTTAAATAAGGACCATTGAAGAATAATAACTCATATTTATTAGTGTGAATTATGTTTTGAATAATTATTAGTATAATTATATTATATATAATTATTATATTATATATTATAATATTATATTAGAATATTATTATTTTATTATTATTAATACAAATATTAATATTAATAGTATTATGTATATTATTATTATTATTATTATTATTATAATTACTATTATTAATATTATTATATATATCAAATAATAATAATAATATTAATATTATTATCATTATTGTTATGTAAGACATTAGAACATAATAATCCTGGTACTACTAATATATTGATGACACACACAGAGCCCATGTGGTGACGCTGAGGGACTGAGAACATCAGGAGAACACAAACTACAGTCTGGCCTCAGTTTCTAGGAACAACAACAACAGTTCAGCAGACTAATCATGTCTTGTTCTCCATCAGATGCGTGTGAACTCACACTGGACCCAAACACAGCCTGGAGAGGACTCTCTCTGTCTGAGGACAACAGGAAGGTGACGAAGGTTAGAGAGGAGGAGGAGTATCCTGATCACCAAGAGAGATTTGACTCCTGGCCCCAGGTGTTGTGTAGAGAGGCTCTGACTGACCGCTGTTACTGGGAGGTGGAGAGGAAAGGAGGAGATGTTGATATAGGAGTGACCTACAGAGGAATCACTAGGAGAGGACGGGGTAAAGACAGCAAGCTTGGATACAACAACAAGTCCTGGAGTCTTGATTGTCATGATGATGGTTACTCTGTCCGGTACAACGGTAGTGAAACAGTCATACGTCTCCGCCCCTCTAACAGAGTAGGAGTGTATGTGGACCGACCTGCTGGCTCTCTCTCCTTCTACAGAGTGTCTCCAGATGGAGGAGGGTCCTCAGACACACTGACACTCATCCACACCTTCTGGTCCACATTCACCCAGGAGGACCTCCTCCCTGGGTTTGGGTTATGGGCTTATGGTTCCTCAGTGTCTCTGTGTCCGTTGTAGCAACACACACACACACACACACACACACACACACACACACACACACACACACACACACACACACACACACACACACACACACACACACACACACACACACACACACACACACACACACACACACACACACACACACACACACACACACACACACACACCATCACAACAGTCACAGCCTTTTTGTTTTTGTTTGTCTTTTTTTTTTTGTTTTTTGTTTGTTTTTTTTACCCGCTAAAAACCAACTAACGGGAACCCTGACACACACACATAGTATACACTATACACACACACACATAGTATACACTATACACACACACACACACACACACACATAGTATACACTATACACACACACACACATAGTATACACTATACACACACACACATAGTATACACTATACACACACACACACATAGTATACACTATACACACACACACACATAGTATACACTATACACACACACATAGTATACACTATACACACACACATACATAGTATACACCATACACACACACACATAGTATACACTATACACACACACACACATAGTATACACTATACACACACACACATAGTATACACTATACACACACACACACATAGTATACACTATACACACACACATACATAGTATACACTATACACACACACACATAGTATACACTATACACACACACACATAGTATACACTATACACACACACACATAGTATACACTATACACACACACACACATAGTATACACTATACACACACACACATAGTATACACTATACACACACACACACATTGTATACACTATACACACACACACATAGTATACACTATACACACACACACACACATTGTATACACTATACACACACACACATAGTATACACTATACACACACACACATAGTATACACTATACACACACACACATAGTATACACTATACACACACACACATAGTATACACTATACACACACACACACATAGTATACACTATACACACACACACATAGTATACACTATACACACACACACACATAGTATACACTATACACACACACACATAGTATACACTATACACACACACACATAGTATACACTATACACACACACACACATAGTATACACTATACACACACACACATAGTATACACTATACACACACACACATAGTATACACTATACACACCCACACATAGTATACACTATACACACACACATAGTATACACTATACACACACACACACATAGTATACACTATACACACACACACACACATATAGTATACACGATACACACACACACATAGTATACACTATACACACACACACACATATAGTATACACTATACAGACACACCACACACGGGGGGTGAGGGGGGGTTTCTCCCTTAAGGCCCCAAATGGCCAGAGAGCAGTTTCAGAGGTCAGGGGTCAGAGGAGGTGATCTACCACCATGGGTCCTACCACTGGGTCACGGATGGACCCCAGGGATTTAAAGACTGTTCAACTTTTGACTGTTATTCATTTTGATCGCTAAAAATTCATGAACTTTTCTTTTTAAAAGGTTCGCAAAAACTGCTTCATGCAATATAATGTTTTAAATGTTTGAACTTTATCTTTAACACGTTCTAGAAGACTGTTGTATTCAATATAATGTTTTAAATGGTTGAACTTTCTCTTTAACACGTTCTAGAAGACTGTTGTATTCAATATGATGTTTTAAATGGTTGAACTTTCTCTTTAACACGTTCTAGAAGACTGTTATTCAATATGATGTTTGTGGTGGAGATGAAGATGTGTTCTCAGAGCTGAAAGGGAGTCATGCATTGGATGTTCTTTCATGGTCTGACCAGCTAAATATCACATGTTCATGTTGTTTCTTTGAT
>JANIIK010002536.1:0-7500 GCA_027704905.1 Muraenolepis orangiensis | reverse complement strand
AGAAATGGAAAGGGAGAGAGAGATTGAGAGGAATTGAAAGAGATGGATGGAGAGGGATAGAGATAAGAAAGATGGCAAGAGAGAGAGAGAGAGAGAGAGAGAGAGAGAGAGAGAGAGAGAGAGAGAGAGAGAGGAGAGAGAGAGAGAGAGAGAGAGAGAGAGAGAGAGAGAGAGAGAGAGAGAGAGAGAGAGAGAGAGAGAGAGAGGTAAAGAAAGTTAGTGGTTGAGTGGTGATGTGTGATATGTTTAAAGCAGGGAGACCAAATCCCTCCTGGTAACACCCCATGGTGACTCATTTGCTGCATCTTTTCCATAGCGGCAGGGAGGGTAGAGACACACACACACACACACACACAAACACACACACACACACACACACACACACACACACACAAATACACTTACATACAGAAACTAACACGCACACATATGCACACAGTGTGTGTGTGTGTGTGTGTGTGTGTGTGTGTGTAAAAAAAATCACTTAGGCTTATTTCAGTGCAACAGTAGATCGACTGAACTATTATATATTAATAATATATAGATTCATACACGCACGCACACACACACACACACACACACACACACACACACACACACACACACACACACACACACACACACACACACACACACACACACACACACACAGAACAACAACAGAAAAACGGACTTTCCTGTTTATCCTTAGCCATTTCATGTTACACACTTCATTCACGTGAACAAACAAATACAAACACACACTACGTGTTTACTATGTGTTTATTATGCGCTTTATTATGCGCCATTATATATGAGGGGGGCGAGCTCAGTCTGATGTGACTTGACTGTGGAACCGGAGTGTCACCAGTTCAAGTCCCCGAAAAAACGGACACAGACACAGAGTCAGAACTGGTTCTTGGGGAAAAAATGTGCCAGTTTGCCTCCTGTGCACTGCCGAGGTAGGTGCTCTTAAGCAAGGCACCAGACCCCACCACAGATAAACACACCTACACTGCTCCCTGGGCGCTATTAATACAAAAGCCGCCCACTGCTCCTAATACTAGGATGGGTTTGATGCAGAGATACAAATTTCACTGTATGTATGTGACCAATAAAGAGGATTCAATCCTCCGGGTAAATTAAGATAAATGAGGTTATATTATAAAAAACAAAAAACAAAAAACATAACATCGTCCACCGGCAGGTTGGCCCGGAATTGTCCGTTGGTTCTGGAATCTTCTCGATGGCCTGTGAGAGGCCATCGAGAAGAGGCCCCTGAGAGAGGTCAAAAGCTCCCCAACCACCTGGGCCAGGAAGACACACCGATCATTTTTGTTGTTCAAGCAGGGCTGCGTTTAGTTATATCTGAGGTCAGGTGAACCGACAACCGACGCCGGTCCAAAGTCTGCAGAGCTCATGACAAAGCAGAGCGCATGACAAAGTCTGCAGCCAAAGCATCAGTAGGTCTTAACGCGGCTAGACCATCGACGCAGAAAGACATGGGCTCAAGAATCGTATATAGTACTCTTGGCTTGTCAAGCCATCTTGGCTTGTCCCAAGATCAAATTTTACTATTGACATTTCTGTCTAACTTTTTGTTTTTAAAACCAAGAATATAAGTTTTCTTGGAGAAAACCTCGCCTACCTTCCTGAACAAACATAAACAGCGGTGCCAGACGCAAACACTGTAGATAGCAGTGGAATACAGTTTCCCTATGCATACAAAAAGGACATTTATCACTTACACCTTGATTAATAACAGCAATAAAAGCATTGACTGCTACTATCCCGTGTAAGACTCTCCACTATAAGTCGGCTACTCTCTTTGTTAAAGGGGGCTAACATAAAACCCTCCAAGCAGGTTGGACTTCGTCTCCCAAGCCCAGAAGGGTGTGTCAACCGAGGTCAATCAAAGGTGTGTCAAGGGTGTGCGCCAGGGTGTGTCAACCCGCAGGCTCGGCTTGTTCCTATTGAGACACTGTACCATCATTCTGTAAAGCTGTTTGCCATTCACCTCTTCCAAGCTTAAACAACCGATCCCAACCAGAAGGGGCCCACTACAACCTTCAAGATGGGGACGAATGCCCAACCAAGGAAAATGATCCAGTACATTAGGCACAGTCCAACCGTTACAGTGCGACATTCATGACCAGTCACACAGTGTCTCCAGTGATCCAGCAGCTTGCTGATGAACCTCACAGATTTGACACTGCTGCTGCTAGAGCCTCTGCATTGTCCAATTCAGGTCCAGCACAGTGCACTAGCGATCCCAAGGTTAGTATCCTTGCTTTGCAGAACACTTCCATGACTGCTGGTTCTGCCCAGCAGGGGGTGTCCAAACATCCTCTGTATGCCACAGGCTCTCGCAGCAACCAGTATAGGGAGACATCTTGTTCAGTTCTCTCAAAGTCAATAGGCAAAGACGTCTTAAACGTCAGAGTTCTAAAATCCATTAGGAACGTGAGTCATGCAGTCCCATAACTCCAAACCGTTGCAGAAGTAAGTGGGCCAGTGGGCCACACCAAGTCTTTAGGGCGAAACAGAAGTCTCTGAATTAATTGCAGTCACTTGCAGTTCTTCCTTTGGAAGAAAAATAACAGCCTGAGGAATCCAGTGCATCTTGTCCCAAAGAAATCTACGAAGACAGCTTGGATGCGTGCGAGCAGGTTTGAAGGGGGGTCCACACAGCATAATCTGTGCCATAACGAAGAGGCCACCGGATTATTCATTACAGCGTCCCCCTCTATAAGACAAGTTTGGCAAAATCCATCTCCACTTCTTTAGCCGGCCTTCTGTTTTTTCTAAGGCATTCTCCCAATTCTTCTTCACCACAGACTCTCCAGCTAGAAACAAATATTTTATACCCCCTTTTTTCCAAATTAGTTTCCCTGGAAGAACTAAGCTATGTAGACCAGACTTATCCCCCACCACCACAGCTTGGCTTTTAGACCAGATCACTGTAGCAGACGATAGTTTATGGAAGAGAGATACATTTTCTTTCAGAATGTCAATATCCCTTTGAGTGTTGACTACTACCATAATGTCGTCTGCATACGCCAACATTTTAAAAGCTGTCAAACAACCTGGAAAAACCACACCTGAGAGTTCTCCCCTGAGTTTAAGCAGCAGCGACTCGATGGCAAGGGAGTACAACATCCCGGAAAGAGCGCAACCCTGCCAAACTCCCCTTTGTACATCAATGATGACAGCCAGGTATCGTACAGACAGCCCTTTGCCGGGAAGAACACTTGTTCAGTCTTTTCCAGGTTGAGCTTTAGGTGGTGCATCGACATCCACTTTGAGATGTCTGCTAAGCACGCGGTAATGCTTGTTTCCACTTGCGTGTCCGAGGGGGGAAACGACAAGACCAGTTGGGTGTCATCAGCATTGCAGTGGTAGGAAAAGTCATGGGAGTGGATAACAGGACCAAGGGACGTTGTGTAGAGGGAGAAGAGAAGAGCGATCCTTGTGGAACCCCAGTAGTCAGTCTGCATGGTTCTGACACAGACCCTCCCAGTGCCACCTAGTAGGAGCGACCCGTCAGGTAGGATGCAAACAAGGAGAGAGCAGAGCCCGAGCCCCATCCCATCAAAGGTGGAGAGGAGAATCTGGTGGTTCACTCCAAACCACCGTTTATTTTTAGTATACTCGATTATTTTTTATTTGTATTATTATTATTATTGTTAATAATAACGTGAGTGACAAATAAAGGAATTCTGATTCCCAGATTCACGACAGTATCATCATTGAAAAAAAGCCACGCACAATGTTCGCGATAGCGATTACCCCCCCCCCCCGTTGGACTTCACGATGTTCACGATCGCAACATACCCCCCCCCCCCCACCACCACGTCGGACGGCGATAGTGGGGGGGTCGCCAGTCCCCAGTCTGTTATTTTGGGGGTCGCGGGCTGAAAAGTTGGGGAACTCCTGGTCTACAGAAGGTTGTGATAGACACGCTTCGCCACTGGTTGCTTTGGTTTCTTTATATAAGAGCCATAAAAAAACCAAAAGCATCTCTAAAGGATTGATCATGCAGCAGACCAGTATTAAAAAGCCAGTATGCACTATGTACCTTAATATTATGAATACAAAAGGAACACTGAACAAGGCATTGGTCAGAAAAACCAACAGGATCTATTTGACGACTTAAACTAATTCCAAAGTTAAAACAATAAAAGCAATCAAGTCTGGCCAATTATAGCAGATTATCCTTAGAGTGACTCCAGGTGTACTGCCTGCCTGTCATCCTTTTTAAAGCCTATCCAGACATCTCTCAACTCAGGTGTTAATGAGACGTTTGAGTCTAGCCAAAGAAGCAGGATGAGACTCAAGGTAGTTCCTGTCTAAACTGGCATTCTCTGTGCAATTAAAATCACCTCCCAAAAACTAAATATCCTCAGTACAGTTTTATAAATAAGCTATTTTCTCCTCACTTCTTGCTCCGTATTTAAGGAACCTATTTTGAGATCACCCATTGAAGAGAAAAAAATGATCACTACCACAAAAACCCATACAACAAGTGTGTGAAGCGACACTTTGTGCAAAGCCATCTTCTCCTGTTAGTTGAAGTCTCACTTTTGCTTACAATTTTTGAGCCGATAAACACATCCTCCTGCTTTCTTAGCAGTGCCACATACCTGAGAAAACCTTTCAAATCTGGAAAGAAAGCATCAGTTTTGACTGCCCTATTACCTTTAGTTACCACTAAAAACTTATTTTCTAAAGAAGATAAACAATTACATGACTTTCTTTTGATGGCGTCAACTCACTGTCCTCATCAGAGAAATCCATGCACGTATTTAAAATGCCAATTTAATCCTGCATGTCCACAGCCATCAAAGCCTCCTCAACCGCCCCATCAACACTGTCATTGCAGCTTTCCTCATGAATATTAACTTTATTTTTCTCCGTTAAATTTTTCACTGATTTCTGATTGGCCTGGGCAATTTAATTCACAAGTGACTTTATGTTCACACTCACTGCTCCGCTCCTCGGTCCAGGCCCGAGCCGCCCGCCTGCCGCTCCTTGGCCCGCTCGGCCGGTTGGTCCGGGCCCGAGCCGGGCCCGCTCTCCGACCCGCTCCAGGCCAGTTAGCGCGCGGTTGACCCGCCTCCACCGGCCGCTCCTCGGCCCCATGGCAAGAACCAAATGTCCCTCTGCCCCGCAACCGAAACACCTTAAAACTGAACGTCAAATTTAAATCATTAGTGCTGTCTTTGGGAATCATAAAGACCTCTAAAGTCTTCTATGACACACAACATGCTTTAACTTTGCACCCCAACAGTTTTATGGGATACACTAGTTGTCTGTAACGTGACAGCTCTCTCGCCAATTCTTCATTTTAAATGAACGGAGGTGCGTTTGAAATCATAATTCTTCTTGCCGGGTTCACCAACGGAAGAACAGGGGGTGAACGTATAGCGAACCACGACACGTCTCCACTTTGGCCTCATCGTCCAGAAATATGACAATCGCGCTGTTCATGCGAGAGGCTGATTTGATACTTTCGTACCCGACCACCTCTCCCACAGCCCCGCTGACCTCCTCCACCTCTCCCACAGGGCCCCGCTGACCTCCTCCACCTCTCCCACAGCCCCGCTGACCTCCTCCACCTCTCGCCACAGCCCCGCTGACCTCCTCCACCTCTCCCACAGCCCCGCTGACCTCCTCCACCTCTCCCACAGCCCCGCTGACCTCCTCCACCTCTCCCACAGCCCGCTGACCTCCTCCATCTCTCCCACAGCCCCGCTGACCTCCTCCATCTCTCCCACAGCCCCGCTGACCTCCTCCACCTCTCCCACAGCCCCGCTGACCTCCTCCACCTCTCCCACAGCCCCGCTGACCTCCTCCACCTCTCCCACAGCCCCGCTGACCTCCTCCACCTCTCTCCACAGCCCCGCTGACCTCCTCCACCTCTCCCACAGCCCCGCTGACCTCCTCCACCTCTCCTACAGCCCCGCTGACCTCCTCCACCGACACGCTGACACTTGATGTTGCTATTTTAACGGCGTGCCAGCGAGTCAGCTTTCTCCAACTTGACAACGGGCATGATGCCCAGTTGTCAACATACAGGGGGAGAGAGAGGGGGGGAGAGGAGGAGAGAGGGGGGAGGGGAGGAGAGAGATGGAGAGAGTGAGGGAGGAGAGAGAGAGAGAGAGGGGGGGGGAGAGCGAGAGAGAATGAGCGAGGGGCAGATTATGAGAGAGAGATAGAGGGGAGAGAAAGAGAGAGGGAGAGAGAGAGAGGGAGGGGGGTAGAGAGAGGGAATGAGAGAGAATTAGTGGGGGGAGAGTATGAGAAAGGGAGAGAGAGGAGGGGAGAGAGAGAGAGGGGGGAGAGAGAGAGTCAAGTCAAGTCAAGTCAAGTTTATTGTCACTTCACAGTTTACACAAGTATAAAGCAGTGGTGTGTGCAAATCTTATGTGCAAAACCCGACAACAGACTGCAGTTATAAAAATAAGATAAAAATAGATAAAAATAGAGAGAGAGAAGGTGGAGAGAGAGAGAGAGGGGGAGAGAGTGGGGGAGAGGATAAGGAGAGAGAGGGGGGAGAGAGGAGGAGGAGAGAGGGGAGAGAAAGAGACTAGTGTACAGTGTGGACTCCCCAGTCCAGCAGAGAGGCAGCTTCACTCCTGAATCCTGCAGGTCGTTGGTACTCAGGTCCAGCTCTCTCAGACTGGAGGAGTTGGAGCTGAGAACTGAGGCCATAGCTTCACAGCATCTCTCTGACAGATGACAGCCATTCAGCCTTCACACAACATCAACAGGAACATGTTAGGAACTGGGTTGAAAGGGCTTATTAGAATTAAAACCACTTAAAATTATATTATGGAGGTTAGGGAGGTGAGGAGATGGGGGTGGGGAGGTTAGGGAGATGGAGGAGGTGGGGGAGGTGAGGAGGTAGGGAGGTGAGGAGGTGGGGAGGTTAGGGAGATGAAGGAGGTGGGGGAGGTGAGGTAGGTAGGGAGGTGAGGAGGTGAGGAGGTGGGGGGGTTAGGGAGATGGAGGAGGTGGGGGAGGTGAGGAGGTAGGGAGGTGAGGGAAGTGAGGATGTGGGGGAGGTGAGGAGGTGGGAGAGGTGGGGGGAGGAAAGGAGGTGGGGAGGTGAGGGGGTGTGGAGGTGAGGAGGTGAGGCGGTGGGGGAGGTTAGGGAGGTGAGGGAGGTGGGGGAGGTTAGGGATGGTGAGGGATGGGTGGGGAGGTGAGGAAGGTAAGAGGGGGGGGGGAGGGAGGTGAGGAGGTGAGAGGTGAGGAGGTGGGGGAGGAGAGGGGTGGAGGAGGTGAGGGAGGTGATGGAGGTGAGGAGGTGAGGGAGAATAGGAGTTGGGGAGGTGAGGGGTGGTGGGGGAGGTGAGGAGGTGAGGGAGGTGATGGAGCGTGAGGAGGTGAGGGAGAAGAGGAGGTGGGGGAGGTGAGGGAGGAGAGGGATGAGGAGGTGAGGGAGGTGATGGAGGTGAGGAGGGAGGAGGTGAGGGGTGGTGGTGGGGGAGGTGAGGAGGTGAGGAGTTGGGGGAG
>JANIIK010002532.1:0-29656 GCA_027704905.1 Muraenolepis orangiensis | reverse complement strand
ACAATGTTATTATAGTGTAATGTTAATGACAATGTTATTATAGTGTAATGTTAATGACAATGTTATGATAGTGTAATTTTAATGACAATGTTATTATAGTGTAATGTTAATGACAATATTATTATAGTGTAATGTTAATGACATGTTATGACAGTGTAATGTTAATGACAATGTTATGATAGTGGCAGCACTCCTAGCAGTTCAGTAGGTCACGTTGTGTTAATGTTAATGTTAATGTAATAGTGTAATGGTAATGACATCTTATGATAATGTAATGTTAATGACAATGTTATTATAGTGTAATGTTAATGACAATGTTATTATAGTGTAATGTTAATGACATGTTATGATAGTGTAATGTTAATGACATGTTATGATAGTGTAATGTTAATGACATGTTATGATAGTGTAATGTTAATGACATGTTATGATAGTGTAATGGTAATGACAATGTTATGATAGTGTAATGGTAATGACAATGTTATTATAGTGTAATGTTAATGACAATGTTATGACAGTGTAATGTTAATGACAATGTTATGATAGTGTCATGTTAATGACAATGTTATGATAGTGTCATGTTAATGACAATGTTATGATAGTTTAAAGTTAATGACAATGTTATGATAGTGTAATGGTAATGACATGTTATGATAATGTAATGTTAATGACAATGTTATTATAGTGTAATGTTAATGACAATGTTATTATAGTGTAATGTTAATGACAATGTTATGATAGTGTAATGTTAATGACAATGTTATTATAGTGTAATGTTAATGACAATGTTATGATAGTGTAATGTTAATGACATGTTATGATAGTGTAATGTTAATGACAATGTTATGATAGTGTAATGGTAATGACAATGTTATTATAGTGTAATGTTAATGACATGTTATGACAGTGTAATGTTAATGACAATGTTATGATAGTGTCATGTTAATGACAATGTTATGATAGTGTCATGTTAATGACAATGTTATGATAGTTTAAAGTTAATGACAATGTTATGATAGTGTAATGTTACTGACAATATTATGATAGTGTAATGTTAATGACAATGTTATGATAGTGTAATGTTAATGACAACGTTATGGTAATGTAATGTTATTGACAATGTTATGATAGTGTAATGTTAATGACAATGTTATGATAGTGTAATGTTAATGACATCTTATGACAGTGTAATGTTAATGACAATGTTATGATAGTGTAATGTTAATGACAATGTTATGATAGTATAATGTTAATGACAACGTTATGATAGTGTAATGTTAATGACAACGTTATGGTAATGTGATTTTATTGACAATGTTATGATAGTGTAATGTTAATGACAAAGTTATAATATTGTAATGTTAATGACAATGTTATGATAGTGTAATGTTAGTGATAATGTTATGAAAGTGTAATGTTAATTACAATGTTATGATAGTGTAATGTTAATGACAATGTTATGATAGTGTAATGTTAATGACAATGTTATGATAGTGTAATGTTAATGACAGTGCTATCACTCCTAGCAGTTCAGTAGGTCACTGCCTGTGGATATAAACTGTCCTTAAACCTTGTAGTCCTTGCTGTACGGATGCTGCAGAACCAGCGACCAGACGGTAGTGGGAGAAGAGATGGTGCCCAGGGTGGTTGTGGTCCTTAGTGATGGAGATGGTCACCTGGTTCTAAAGATCTCCTCAATGCATGGAATCAGTTGAATGTCTTCTGATATCAAACCCTGTGCTGTAAGTGTTTGCTCATTGAGTCCAACTGACCTGAAAGTCTCCAGTGTACAGTGTGGACTCCCCAGTCCAGCAGAGAGCAGCTTCACTCCTGAATCCTGCAGGTCGTTGGTACTCAGGTCCAGCTCTCTCAGACTGGAGGAGTTGGAACTGAGAACTGAGGCCAGAGCTTCACAGCATCTCTCTGACAGATGACAGCCATTCAGCCTTCACACAACATCAACAGGAACATGTTAGGAACTGGGTTGAAAGAACACAAGTCTTTTACTTCAATAATGAACACAAGAAAAGTGTAGTCAATGTAAAAAATAGATATTTAAATAATACCAGTTAGCTGTAAAAAATATGTACAAATATTCAGCAAAGGTAATAATTAAAGTTTCCTTAAAAAGGCACATTTTAAGGAAAAGGTTGTTGATAAACTTTACTAACCAACTCTAAATTCCACCTTACTGTCTATGAGTAGAATATGAATGTAATACAACATACACCTTAAACAACCGTTAACAAACTCAGAATTTAACATGTCCTCATACTATCAGGATAACAACATCTTAAATATGTTACCTTATTTCTCTGAAAATGTATTATTTAGGAGTCTGAATTTATACTTTTATTGATGTAAATCAAGATTCAAGAGATTTATTTGTACAATAGAACGCTTACTCCTCATTCCCTCTTCGAGTATGAATTTATATACAACTATACTATAAAAATACTATACATAATAATAATGACAATAGAAAAAACAATAAACTGACTAATGGATATGTACATGTTTTGAATTGTACATAAAACATATAAAAGCATTTTAAAGTGCCAATAGTGCAACAGCATCATGAATACAGTGCAGTACAGTAACTGTGATGAGTCCAGAAAGTCCAGCAAAGTATGACAGAGTAATGTTAATGACATGTTATGATAGTGTAATGTTAATGACAATGTTATGATAGTGTAATGTTAATGACATGTTATGATAGTGTAATGTTAATGACATGTTATGATAGTGTAATGTTAATGACAATGTTATGATAGTGTAATGTTAATGACATGTTATGATAGAGTAATGTTAATCACATGTTAGGATAGTGTAATGGTAATGACATGTTATGATAGTGTAATGTTAATGACATGTTATGATAGTGTAATGTTAATGACATGTTATGATAGTGTAATGTTAATGACATGTTATGATAGTGTAATTTTAATGACATGTTATGCTAGTGTAATGTTAATGACATGTTATGATAGTGTAATGTTAATGACAATGTTATAATAGTGTAATGTTAATGACATGTTATGATAGTGTAATGTTAATGACATGTTATGATAGTGTAATGTTAATGACAATGTTATTATAGTGTAATGTTAATGACATTGTTATTATAGTGTAATGTTAATGACATGTTATGACAGTGTAATGTTAATGACATGTTATGATAGTGTAATGTTAATGACAATGTTATGACAGTGTAATGTTAATGACAATGTTATTATAGAGTAATGTTAATGACATGTTATGACAGTGTAATGTTAATGACATGTTATGATAATGTTAATGACATATTATGATAGCGTAATGTAAATGACAATGTTATGATCGTGTAATGTTATGATAGTGTCATGTTAATGACAATGTTATGATAGTGTAATGTTATGATAGTGTCATGTTAATGACAATGTTACGATAGTGTCATGTTAATGACAATGTTATGATAGTGTCATGTTAATGACAATGTTATTATAGTGTAATGTTAATGACATGTTATGACAGTGTAATGTTAATGACATGTTATGATAGTGTAATGTTAATGACATGTTATGATAGTTTAATGTTAATGACAATGTTATGATCGTGTAATGTTGATAGTGTCATGTTAATGACAATGTTATGATAGTGTAATGTTATGATAGTGTCATGTTAATGACAATGTTACGATAGTGTCATGTTATGATAGTGCCATGTTAATGACAATGTTACGATAGTTTCACGTTAATGACAATGTTATGATAGTTTAAAGTTAATGACAATGTTATGATAGTGTAATGGTAATGACATGTTATGTTAATGTAATGTTAATGACAATGTCATTATAGTGTAATGTTAATGACAATGTTATTATAGTGTAATGTTAATGACAATGTTATGATAGTGTAATGTTAATGACAATGTTATGATAGTGTAATGTTAATGACATGTTATGACAGTGTTAGCACTCCTAGCAGTTCAGTAGGTCACTGTCTGTGGATATAAACTGTCTTAAACCTGGTAGTCATTGTATGGATGCTGCAGAACCAGCGACCAGATGGTAGGGGGAGAAGAGATGGAGCCCAGGGTGGTTGAGTTCCTTAGTGATGGAGATGGTCACCTGGTTCTAAAGATCTCCTCAATGCATGGAATCAGTTGAATGTCTTCTGATATCAAACCCTGTGCTGTAAGTGTTTGCTCATTGAGTCAAACTGACCTGAGAGTCACCAGTGTACAGGGTGGACTCCCCAGTCCAGCAGAGAGCAGCTTCACTCCTGAATCCTGCAGGTGGTTGGTACTCAGGTCCAGCTCTCTCAGACTGGAGGAGTTGGAGCTGAGAACTGAGGCCAGAGCTTCACAGCATCTCTCTGACAGATGACAGCCATTCAGCCTTCACACAACATCAACAGGAACATGTTAGGAACTGGGTTGAAAGAACACAAGTCTTTTACTTCAATAATGAACACAAGAAAAGTGTAGTCAATGTAAAAAATTGATATTTAAATGATACCAGTTAGCTGTAAAAAATATGTACAAATATTCAGCAAAGGTAATAATTAAAGTTTCCTTAAAAAGGCACATTTTAAGGAAAAGGTTGTTGATAAACTTTACTAACCAACTCTAAATTCCACCTTACTGTCTATGAGTAGAATATGAATGTAATACAACATACACCTTAAACAACCGTTAACAAACTCAGAATGTAACATGTCCTTATACTATCAGGATAACAACATCTTAAATATGTTACCTTATTTCTCTGAAAATGTATTATTTAGGAGTCTGAATTTATACTTTTATTGATGTAAATCAAGATTCAAGAGATTTATTTGCCATTGGCAACAAGTACAATAGAACGGTTACTCCTCATTCCCTCTTCGAGTATGAATTTATATACCACTATACTATAAAAATACTATACACAATAAAAATGACAATAGAAAAAACAATAAAGTGACTAATGGATATGTACATGTTTTGAATTGTACATAAAACATATAAAAGCATTTTAAAGTGCCAATAGTGCACCAGCATCATGAATACAGTGCAGTACAGTAACTGTAATGAGTCCAGAAAGTCCAGCAAAGTATGACAGGGTAATGTTAATGACATGTTATGATAGTGTAATGTTAATGACAATGTTATGACAGTGTAATGTTAATGACAATGTTATTATAGAGTAATGTTAATGACATGTTATGACAGTGTAATGTTAATGACATGTTATGATAGTGTAATGTTAATGACATATTATGATAGCGTAATGTAAATGACAATGTTATGATCGTGTAATGTTATGATAGTGTCATGTTAATGACAATGTTATGATAGTGTAATGTTATGATAGTGTCATGTTAATGACAATGTTACGATAGTGTCATGTTAATGACAATGTTATGATAGTGTCATGTTAATGACAATGTTATTATAGTGTAATGTTAATGACATGTTATGACAGTGTAATGTTAATGACATGTTATGATAGTGTAATGTTAATGACATGTTATGATAGTTTAATGTTAATGACAATGTTATGATCGTGTAATGTTATGATAGTGTCATGTTAATGACAATGTTATGATAGTGTAATGTTATGATAGTGTCATGTTAATGACAATGTTACGATAGTGTCATGTTAATGACAATGTTATGATAGTGTAATGTTATGATAGTGCCATGTTAATGACAATGTTACGATAGTGTCACGTTAATGACAATGTTATGATAGTTTAAAGTTAATGACAATGTTATGATAGTGTAATGGTAATGACATGTTATGTTAATGTAATGTTAATGACAATGTCATTATAGTGTAATGTTAATGACAATGTTATTATAGTGTAATGTTAATGACAATGTTATGATAGTGTAATGTTAATGACAATGTTATGATAGTGTAATGTTAATGACATGTTATGACAGTGTTAGCACTCCTAGCAGTTCAGTAGGTCACTGTCTGTGGATATAAACTGTCCTAAACCTGGTAGTCATTGTACGGATGCTGCAGAACCAGCGACCAGATGGTAGGGGGAGAAGAGATGGAGCCCAGGGTGGTTGAGTTCCTTAGTGATGGAGATGGTCACCTGGTTCTAAAGATCTCCTCAATGCATGGAATCAGTTGAATGTCTTCTGATATCAAACCCTGTGCTGTAAGTGTTTGCTCATTGAGTCCAACTGACCTGAGAGTCTCCAGTGTACAGTGTGGACTCCCCAGTCCAGCAGAGAGCAGCTTCACTCCTGAATCCTGCAGGTCGTTGGTACTCAGGTCCAGCTCTCTCAGACTGGAGGAGTTGGAGCTGAGAACTGAGGCCAGAGCTTCACAGCATCTCTCTGACAGACGACAGCCATTCAGCCTTCACACAACATCAACAGGAACATGTTAGGAACTGGGTTGAAAGAACACAAGTATTTTACTTCAATAATGAGCACAAGAGAAGTGTAGTCAATGTAAAAAATAGATATTTAAATGATAACAGTTAGCTGTCTAAAATATGTACAAATATTCAGCAAAGGTAATAATTAAAGTTTCCTTAAAAAGGCACATTTTAAGGAAAAGGTTGTTGATAAACTTCACTAACCAACTCTAAATTCCACCTTACTATCTATGAGTATAATATGAATGTAATACAACAAACACCTTAATCCACTTTTAACAAACTCAGAATTTAACATGTCCTCATACTATCAGGGCAACAACATCCTAAATATGTTACCTTATTTCTCAGAAAATTAATTATTTAGGAGTCTGAATTGATACTTTTATGGATGTAAATCAAGATTCAAGAGATTTATTTGCCATTGGCAACAAGTACAATAGAACGCTTACTCCCCATTCCCTCCCCGAGTATGAATTTATATACAACTATACTATAAAAATACTATACACAATAAAAATGACAATATAAATAACAATAAAGTGACTAATGGATGATATGTACATGTTTTTAAATGTACATAAAGCATATAAAAGTATTTTAAAGTGCCATTAGTGCAGCAGCATCATGAATACAGTGCAGTACAGTAACTGTAATGAGTCCAGAATGTCCAGAAAAGTATGACAGAGTAATGTTAATGACATGTTATGATAGTGTAATGTTAATGACAATGTTATGATAGTGTAATGTTAATGACAATGTTATGATAGTGTAATGTTAATGACATGTTACGATAGTGTAATGTTAATGACAATGTTATGATAGTGTAATGTTAATGACAATGTTATGATAGTGTAATGTTAATGACAATGTTATGATAGTTTAATGTTAATGACAATGTTATGATAGTGTAATGTTTTGACGGTGGCAACACTCCTAGCAGTTCAGTAGGTCACTGTCTGTGGATATTAACTCTCCTTGAACCTGGTAGTCCTTGTACGGATGCTGCAGAACCAGCAACCGGACGGTAGGGGGGAGATGAGATGGAGCCCAGGGTGGTTGCGGTCCTTAGTGATGGAGAATGTCACTTGGTTCTAAAGATCTCCTCAATGCATGGAATCAGTTGAATGTCTTCTGATATCAAACCCTGTGCTCTAAGTGTTTGCTCATTGAGTCCAACTGACCTGAGAGTCTCCAGTGTACAGTGTGGACTCCCCAGTCCAGCAGAGAGCAGCTTCACTCCTGAATCCTGCAGGTCGTTGGTACTCAGGTCCAGCTCTCTCAGACTGGAGGAGTTGGAGCTGAGAACTGAGGCCAGAGCTTCACAGCATCTCTCTGACAGACGACAGCCATTCAGCCTTCACACAACATCAACAGTAACATGTTAGGAACTGTGTTGAAAGGGCTTATTATAATTAAAACCACTTAAACCACTTAAAACCACCATTAAAACACAGTCTTTACTAGCATTATGAATAAGAAATATAAGTTTAACAAATTATAACAGCGCTGTAGGTAAGATTTAACAGCCAATAGTGGAGTGGAATTGGTAGCCTGGTCCAGTATTATCCAGAATTCATTCAAATTGTAAAACAAGTATTCACAAATATGAATAGGCCAGGGAAAAACCCAGTTGTGGTGTTTCCTGGTATAATACCCAGTTGTTACTGGACTTCCTACTGAAGTGGTGCTGTTACTAATGGTTCACAATCCAAATGTTGTGTAGTTTAGAAAATAAAATATTAGAAAAAATAAAATTAGTTTTGAATATTATATAACATTAATATTCTAGTGTAATGTATAGTGTATTGTAATACATGCTATTATTGAACCTACCGATATGTTTTGTATATTATAGAACTTGAAATTGTACTTTTATGTAAGGCTCCCTCCTATAGCCTGCTCCCAGCTCATATGTTTTGAATATTATATAACTTTAATATTCAACTATATAATGTACATTGTAATACATGTTATGAATGAATCTACACATTTGTTTTGTATCTAATTATGACTTTAATATTCTTGTATAATGTTTATTGTAATGTAATATATGTTATTACTGAACCTACATATATGTTTTGTATATTATTCTAACTTTCATATTCTAGTATAATGTATATTGTGTATTAAAATACATGTTATTAGTAAACCTACAGAGATTGTATATTATTCTAACTTTCATATTCTAGTATCATGTATATTGTGTTTTGTAATACATGTTATTAGTGAACCTACAGAGATGTTTTGGAGACTTTGACCACTGGCAGCAGCCTCAGAAGACCCTCCTCTGAAGCAGAGTATTTCTTCAGGTCAAACACGTCCAGCTCCTCTTCTGATGACAGTAAGATGAAGACCAGAGCTGACCACTGAGCAGGAGAGAGATCTTCTGTGGTGAGACTTCCTGATGTCAGGTACTGTTGGATCTCTTTTACCAGAGAACGGTCGTTCAGCTCATTCAGACAGTGGAACAGATTGATGCTTCTCTCTGGAGAGAGGTCTCCACTTAACTTCTTCTTGATGTAAGACACTGTTTGCTTATTGGTCCGTGAGCTACTTCCTGTCTGTCTCAGCAGACCTGGAAGGAGAATCTGATTGGTCTTCAGAGAGAGGCCCAGGAGGAAGCGGAGGAACAAGTCCAGGTGTCCGTTCTCACTCTGTAAGGCATTGTCCACAGCACTCTGGTAGAGGAGTTGGACCTCTGTTTTCTTTCCAACAAGAATAGACCACTTGCCTCGCCGATGTTTATCTGAGAGCAGATTGACACCAGTGTCCATGAAGGACAGGAAGACATAAAGAGCAGCCAGAAACTCCTGGATGCTCAGATGGACAAAGCAGAACACCTTGTCCTGGTACAGCCCACACTCCTCTTTAAAGATCTGGGTGAACACTCCTGAGTACACTGAGGCTTCTCTGATATCCATGTCACACTCTGCCAGGTCTGCCTCGTAGAATATCAGGTTGCCTTTCTCCAGCTGGTTAAAAGCCAGTTTTCCCAGAGCAACAATGATCTTCCTGCTCTCTGAACTCCAGACTGCATCTGTTTCAGCACTCCCATGGTACTTCCTGTCCCCCTGTATGGATTGGACCCTCAGGAAGTGGATGTACATCTGAGTCACGGTGTTGGGCATCACTTCTCCTGTCTGGGTTGTTTTGAAGAAGTCCTCCAGAACTGTAGCACTGATCCAACAGAAGACTGGGATGTGACACATGATGTGGAGGCTTCGGGATGTCTTGATGTGGGAGATGATTTTAATGGCCAGAGTCTTCTCTCTGAATCTCTTCCTGAAGTACTCATCCTTCTGTGGGTCGGTGAACCCTCTCACCTCTGTCACCATGCAAACACACTCAGAAGGGATCTGATTGGCTGCCGCAGGGCGTGTGGTTATCCAGATGCGAGCGGAGGGAAGCAGGTCGCCCCTGATGAGGTTTGTCAGCAGCACGTCCACCGAGGTCGACTTTGTGACATCGGTCCAGATCGGATTGTTCTGGAAGTCCAGAGGAAGTCGACACTCATCCAGACCGTCCAAGATGAAGACCACTTGGAACAGGTCATACCTGCGGATTCCTTTGGTTTGAATAAAGAAGTGATGAAGAAGTTCCACCAAGCTAAACTCTTTCTCTTTCAGTAAATTCAGCTCTCTGAAAGTGAAGGGAAGCGTGAAGTCTATGTCCTGGTTGGCTTTGCCTTCAGCCCAGTCCAGAGTGAACTTGTGTGTTAAGATGGTTTTACCAATGCCCGCCACTCCAGTTGTCATTATGGTTCTGCTTGGTTGATCTTGTCCAGGTAAGGGTTTAAAGATGTCTTCAAGTTTGATTGGTGTTTCCTCCTTGGCTGGTTTCCTGGAAGCTTTTTCAATCAGTCTGACCTCATGTTCCTTGTTGACCTCTCCACTGACTCTCTCTGTGATGAAGAGCTCTGTGTAGAAGTCATTCAGATCTGTTGACTGTCCTGCTTTAGCGATTCCCTCAAACACACGCCTGAACTTCTGCATCAGATGAGACTTGATGTTAAGTTGGCACTGGACTGCAGCAGTTCCTAAATGAGAGAACCCAGAAGACAGGTATTTTACATGTCTTATACACCATGAGAATGAACTATTACTATACTATTACTATTACTGACTTGATATGCTGATATAACAAGATACTATTGCATCTCTTCAGGTATTCTACTGTTGATCTGTAGTATATTGTGTATTCTTTAACCTAATAATACCCACAATAATTTATATATATATATATATATATATATGATATATAACAATAACCCTAAATATCTGCATTAAACCACTAAAGCTGAAAGCCTCTACAATAACCCTACATATCTGCCCTTGGATGAAACCACTCAACCTGAAAGCCTCACATTAACCCTACACATCTGGATCAAACCATTTGACCTCCAAGAGGAGATTTATCTGGAAAAGATAGAAATGTAGAAATATTTTAAACAAGTCTCTGTTTGAGTCTCTTCTGTTTTCAAAATAAGATTCTCTACGTTTTCTAAATAAGAGTCTCTTCTATGTTTTCTAAATAAGAGTCTCCTCTATGTTTTAAAAATAAGAGTCTATATGTTTTCTAAATACGACTATCTTCGATGTTTTCTAAATAAAAGTCTCTTCTATGTTTTCTAAATAAGAGTCTCTTTATGTTTTCTAAATAAGAGTCTCTTCTATGTTTTCTAAATAAGAGTCTCTTCTATGTTTTCTAAATAAGAGTCTCCTCTATGTTTTCTAAATAAGAGTCTCTTCTATGTTTTCTTAATAAGAGTCTCTTCTATGTTTTCTAAATAAGAGTCTCCTCTATGTTTTCTAAATAAGAGTCTCTTCTATGTTTTCTTAATAAGAGTCTCCTCTATGTTTTCTAAATAAGAGTCTCTTCTATGTTTTCTAAATAAGAGTCTCTTACCACTCCTCAGTATGTCGGCCAGTTCCTCCTGGTTCATCTCCATAAGGCAGAGCAGTGTGATGTCTGTCACTCCCTCTATGGCGCGCCTCCTCTGCTCCTCTTTCTTCCCATCCTCCTCCTCCTCCTCCTCCTCCCTCTGACTCTCTGAGCCTTGTGGGTCATGTGGGAAGAGAACCCTCCAGAGCTTCTTCAGCTCCTGGTCTAGAAAAGCGTGTGCGTTCTCCTCAGCCCTCTGGAACAGAACATGAATGAGAACTTTCCTGTGAGCTGAGGACATCAGAAGCATCTGTCCTTGATTCACGTCTGGTCTAAAGAGGGAAGCCTGGAGACTCTGAGCACCACAAGAGATGCTTTTAATGTTCATGTAGAGCTGAAGGCTAATGTCTTGTTGGACTTTTACACACCTTGATCAGCTCTGTTTGATGCTGCTGTACAGACCCAGCACTGGTAACCTTTGACCTCTCCTGGTGTCGTCTGTGGAGAACACACACACACACACACACACACACACACACACACACACACACACACAAACGTATGATTGTATTATTTCTCCTGAAGTCAAACCATCAGTATTAGCAGAGTCTGGTAGCAACCAAGATAAAGATAAATCCTCACCTCTTCTCAATAGACTGATTCCCATCTTTAAACTGAACAGGATGATCCATAGACCGGTCACTCTTCATGGAGACACAGCTGGGTCCAGGGGAGTCTGCTCTCTCCTCCTGCTCTGGGCTTCAACACACACACACACACACACACACACACACACACACAAACAAACGTATGGTTGTATTATTTCTCCTGACGTCAAAACATCAGTATTAGCAGAGTCTGGTAGCAACCAAGTGGTCAGTTTTCATCACCTGTTTGAAACTCCTCCCTCTCCTCTCTATCTATGGATGTTCAATATATACTGTATATTAATAATCTCAGATGAATCCTCACCTCTTCTCAATAGACTGATTCCCATCTTTAAAGTTAAAAGGATGATCTATAGACCAGTCACTCTTCATGGAGACACAGCTGGGTCCAGGGGAGTCTGCTCTCTCCTGTATCCTTCTAGAACAACAAGAACCAGGATTTATGGATGTTCAATAGATGCTGAATTGTTATAATCGGATCAACCCTCACCTCTTCTCAATAGACTGATTCCCATCTTTAAACTGAACAGGATGATCCATAGACCGGTCACTCTTCATGGAGACACAGCTGGGTCCAGGGGAGTCTGCTCTCTCCTTCTGCTCTGGGCTTCAACACAACACACACACAGCTTTTACTGACACTAACGATGGTGTCCTGATACATCACTGCTGAGCTATGAGATGGACCACAGTCACAGACACTTAGAGATCCTCTTCTCACCTGTTAGCTCTGCTCTGGCGGCCATGTTCCCCAGACAGAGAGCTTTTAGAGGTAGGATCCCCCTCCTCTCTCTCCTCATTCATAGCAGACCGGAGACCCCAGCCGATTTCAAGAAGCTGGATTTGCAGGTTAACCGGAGATGTTAAGACAGAATTCAGGGAATAGCAGAATCTTCAGTTTCAGATACCAAGCTGAGACTGATCTCAGTTCAGTTATCACGGTGACTCCTGCTGTGAGCCTCACATGCTGCTTCCCTGAGGACTATACTACCAAGCAGGATGTGGGGTTAGTGAGTCACTTCAGGTTAACCCTGAGGACTATACTACCAAGCAGGATGTGGGGTTAGTGAGTCACTTCAGGTTAACCCTGAGGACTATACTACCAAGCAGGATGTGGGGTTAGTGAGTCACTTCAGGTTAACCCTGAGGACTATACTACCAAGCAGGATGTGGGGTTAGTGAGTCACTTCAGGTTAACCCTGAGGACTATACTACCAAGCAGGATGTGGGGTTAGTGAGTCACTTCAGGTTAACCCTGAGGACTATACTACCAAGCAGGATGTGGGGTTAGTGAGTCACTTCAGGTTAACCCTGAGGACTATACTACCAAGCAGGATGTGGGGTTAGTGAGTCACTTCAGGTTAACCCTGAGGACTATACTACCAAGCAGGATGTGGGGTTAGTGAGTCACTTCAGGTTAACCCTGAGGACTATACTACCAAGCAGGATGTGGGGTTAGTGGGTCACTTCAGGTTAACCCTGAGGACTATACTACCAAGCAGGATGTGGGGTTAGTGAGTCACTTCAGGTTAACCCTGAGGACTATACTACCAAGCAGGATGTGGGGTTAGTGAGTCACTTCAGGTTAACCCTGAGGACTATACTACCAAGCAGGATGTGGGGTTAGTGAGTCACTTCAGGTTAACCCTGAGGACTATACTACCAAGCAGGATGTGGGGTTAGTGAGTCACTTCAGGTTAACCCTGAGGGCTATAAGCAGGGTTTGGGGTTAGTGAGGTAAAGATCCTAGTGAGGTAAATATCCACCATTGTGTGTCTCTCACACACACACACACACACACACACACACACACACACACACACACACACACACACACACACACACACACACACACACACACACACACACACACACACACACACACACACACACACACACACACACACACACACACACACACACAGTAAGTGACCAGAAGAAGAGAGCCCACACAAGACCTAAAGGGATAGTTCACTCATTTGAAAAAGCACATGAAATACAAACTGTATAAAATAAATGAAACAGTAACTTCTAAATATACTCTGAGTTTTTAACAATCACTCGCTGTTATTTCCTATTTAATTACATGTTTTGTTGTAAGAAACCTCCTCTCAAACACCCACAGAAGGTGTGTGTGTGTCTGGGGTCATGGGTGCTGCTGCCGCTGCTCAAACACATCCTTTCATGTTCCTTCTTTACTCAACAACAACATCTGACCCATGTCTATATATATAATATAATATATTATATAATAAAATATATTATATAGTATAATATATTATATGATATAAGTATAATATAGTCACATAATATAGTGATATAATCTAGTCACCTCTTCTGCGTGGAGCGTGGTCCGGCTCCTGTGGTGATCACAGCCCTATGGGCGCACAGCGGGGATAAAGACAACTATATATAACTACTATAGGACAACTGATATAGAATATAGTTAGAACTATATAGAATATAGTTAGAACTTATATAGAATAAAGTTATAACTTATATAGAATATAGTTATAACTTATATAGAATATAGTTATAACTTATATAGAATAAAGTTTAACACATCGATCTCTACTGCTGCCCCTGTGGGGCCTCCTTGGTTCAAACCTCTACGGTTGAACTCCTCTTTCTGTGTTCAGTTCAATGGTTTCTTCCTCACTGGATGAATCACCTCCATAACTCGCCATTTAGCAGGTGTACAATGGAGCACTGATGACGTCATAGCCATCACATGACTAGTAAAAATGGCGGCGTCCAGTGCAATTACGATAAATGTTTCAATAAAAATAATAAAAAATACTAGATGAATATGTAGAAAATATAATTATCTACACATACATTTTCCTAGCCTAGTAGTGAACTATCCCTTTAAGCTCTCTCGCCCTCTCTCTCCCATTGCAGCTCAACCTCTCTCTACCAGTCTATTTAATTCAACAGAGCTTTATTGGCATGGGAAGCACACATTCACATCACAAAAGTAACAAAGAACTACAAAAGCTAAACCAAAAGAGTTAAACACTATATAAATATATATATATATATATATATATATATATATATATATATATATATATAAATATATATATATATATACATATCTATATATATTTATATAGTGTCAGATATAGTGTAGAGAGGAAACAGAGTAAGATGCTGGATGGATACTTTTACAGCTCCGTTAGTTTATAAATAATATATAAATAATAATAATATATATATAAATATATATATTATATATATATAATAATATATAAATAATAATAATATATCAATAATATATTTTGTAGCTGAAATCAAAGTGATTATCTGTTGTGAATATTGTAGTGGGACACACACACACACACACACACACACACACACACACACACACACACATGCACACGCACACGCACACACACGCAGGCACACGCAGGCACACGCACACACACACACACACACACACACACACACACACACACACACACACACACATGCACACACACACACACGCAGGCACACACACACACGGTGAGAATTGGAACAAATGTGCCATTGGCAACAGTTGTGTGTAACAATCAGTTGATGTGCTGAGCAGACAGACAGACAGACAGACAGACAGACAGACAGACAGACAGACAGACAGACATACAGAGAGACAGACAGACAGACAGACAGACAGACAGACAGACAGACAGACAGATGTACTGTATATATATATATATATATATATATATATATACATATATGCATGGTATATATTATACACAATTTTATATACACAAAACACACAGACACACACACACACAGGAAACCACAAGCAACAGAACAACCCGTAGGAAGAGTGTGTGTGACAGAGAGAGAGGGAGGGTGTGCTCTAGAGAGAGACACTGGTACTATATATATGTATACATATATATATATATATATACGCATGGTATATATTAGTCTTACACAAACACACAGAGACACACACACATCACGTCTTTTAAAATAAATCACCAAAGTGTTCCAGTTGGAACCGGCTCCCTGGTGCATAACAAGTTTAGAGACATACTCTTTAACCCCTTGGTCAACACTCACTACTCACCTTATAACGCTGTCCACCGTTTAGTTTATAAGGCTTGTTTCCTTAGTCTCCACAAAGAGAGGAGCTGCCTCCACCTCGTGCTGCCTGGCTTTAGGGTTAAAGGTTACTTCTGCTTATTGTGAAGTCCAAGATCACGTCTCGTTGTGCTGTTCTCACGTGATTAGAGAGAGAGAGAGAGAGAGAGAGAGAGAGAGAGAGAGAGAGAGAGAGAGAGAGAGAGAGAGAGAGAGAGAGAGAGAGAGAGAGAGAGAGAGAGAGAGAGAGAGAGAGAGAGAGACGTTAGTTTAAGTGTTATCTTATAAAGTTGTAAGGACTGAAGAATACTTCCCTCTGTTTTCAGAGCATGCAGCCAACGAGGTATGTTGTTGTGTTTGTATTTATTTGACGTTTATTACTTTACTAAAGTCATCTCCCATGCTGTGAATGTTCTTGTGTGTCTAACATGGTTCTATGTTTGTCATTTATACTGTTTGTTTGTGTGTAGTTTTCACGGTGGATTCGGAGAGGAATAAACCCCTTATGAGAAAGCCACTTGTCTGCCTGTGCTTCCAGGGAATTATAATATGTATATAAACATGTGTGTGTGTGTGCATTTCCATGTGTGTGTGTGTGTGTGTGTGTGTGTGTCTGTACACAGTATATACATGTGTCTGTATTTCTATGTGCGTGTGTGTAAGTATGTGTGCATGTGTGTGTGTATTTATATAAGTGTGTGTGTGTGTGTATAAAAATGTGGGTGGGTGTTTGTATTGTGATGTATATTTCAATATATGTGTATTTCATGTGTGTGTGTGATGTGTCTGTATACTGTATGTGTGTGTGTGTGTATCTGTATACTGTATGAAAACTGTATAAAAATACTGTAACCTTGACACTGGTCTTAATGCCCCCAGCATAGCAGAACTACTCATATCTAACACACACACACACACACACACACACACACACACCACTTATGTAGAGTTAACTACTGGAGCATGTCTTTAATACGTGTTCCCAACACAAGGAATCAATGTTCACTTTAAAGTCCCAACAGGACCATCAGTATCTGTTCCCATGGACCACTTGTATTGATGACCAGAAGATCAACCAGGATCCCTGCTACTAACTCATGTGTGTGTGTGTTTGTGTATTTTAAGATGTGTGTATGTGTGTGTGTATTTCTATATGTTTGAGTATGTCTGTGTGTGTGTGTGTGTATGTTTATAAATATGTGTGTGTGTTTGTGTGAGTCTGTATGTATGTGTACTACAATATGTGTGTGTGTATTTATAAATTTGTGTGTGTACGTGTATATATGTAAATAAATAAGTGTGTGTGTGTGCATTTATATATGTGTGTGTATATGTATATGTGTATGTTTCTATAAATGCGTTTGTGTATTTCTATGTGTGTGTGTGCATGCACGCTTGTGTGTTTTTTTCTCTAGATATGTGTGTGTGTTTTTCTATATACAGTATGTGTGTGTGTGGGGGTGTGTGTGTATTGTGACGGTTCCCTGTATAGTATGTTATGTCACTCTTAGGGTGTATGGTTTGCTTTGTGTTCAGTTATCTCTCATTGGTTTCTAGGACTTGGGGAGCAGTGAGCTGATGGTGATCAGCCTAATTGGGAGCACCTGGGCCGGGTGCTCCAGCCCTATAGAAGCCTGTCTCCCCAGTCCTCTCTAGCTCTGCTCCAGCCCTATAGAAGCCTGTCTCCCCAGTCCTCTCTGGCTCTGCTCCAGCCCTATAGAAGCCTGTCTCCCCAGTCCTCTCTGGCTCTGCTCCAGCCCTATAGAAGCCTGTCTCCCCAGTCCTCTCTGGCTCTGCTCCAGCCCTATAGAAGCCTGTCTCCCCAGTCCTCTCTGGCTCTGCTCCAGCCCTATAGAAGCCTGTCTCCCCAGTCCTCTCTAGCTCTGCTCCAGCCCTATAGAAGCCTGTCTCCCCAGTCCTCTCTGGCTCTGCTCCAGCCCTATAGAAGCCTGTCTCCCCAGTCCTCTCTGGCTCCAGCCCTATAGAAGCCTGTCTCCCCAGTCCTCTCTGGCTCTGCTCCAGCCCTATAGAAGCCTGTCTCCCCAGTCCTCTCTAGCTCTGCTCCAGCCCTATAGAAGCCTGTCTCCCCAGTCCTCTCTGGCTCTGCTCCAGCCCTATAGAAGCCTGTCTCCCCAGTCCTCTCTGGCTCTGCTCCAGCCCTATAGAAGCCTGTCTCCCCAGTCCTCTCTGGCTCCAGCCCTATAGAAGCCTGTCTCCCCAGTCCTCTCTGGCTCTGATCCAGCCCTATAGAAGCCTGTCTCCCCAGTCCTCTCTGGCTCTGCTCCAGCCCTATAGAAGCCTGTCTCCCCAGTCCTCTCTGGCTCTGCTCCAGCCCTATAGAAGCCTGTCTCCCCAGTCCTCTCTAGCTCTGCTCCAGCCCTATAGAAGCCTGTCTCCCCAGTCCTCTCTAGCTCTGCTCCAGCCCTATAGAAGCCTGTCTCCCCAGTCCTCTCTGGCTCTGCTCCAGCCCTATAGAAGCCTGTCTCCCCAGTCCTCTCTAGCTCTGCTCCAGCCCTATAGAAGCCTGTCTCCCCATTCCTCTCTAGCTCTGCTCCAGCCCTATAGAAGCCTGTCTCCCCAGTCCTCTCTAGCTCTGCTCCAGCCCTATAGAAGCCTGTCTCCCCAGTCCTCTCTAGCTCTGCTCCAGCCCTATAGAAGCCTGTCTCCCCAGTCCTCTCTAGCTCTGCTCCAGCTCATCCCACTTCTACACACACACTACACACAATCCACTCACGCATACACCCATTACACTACTGACTTTACTGATGTCCACACCTCATCGGTTCATCCCTGGTTTGTTTAGTTACTTTTGATTATTTAATAAACACTAATTTATTGTTAAACTGCGTCTCCCCTGTCTTTTTGCTATGTTCCCTGGTCCCCCGAGGCCAGTGTCATAACAGTATACTTCTATGTGTGTGTGTGTACTTCTATATGCACATATGTGTGTATATGTATATAAACATGTGTGTGTGTGTGCATTTCCATGTGTGTGTGTGTGTGTGTATACTGTATGTGTGTGTATGTATCTGTATACTGGATGTGTGTGTATGTGTCTGTATACTGTATGTGTGTGTGTGCGTGTGTGTGTGTGTGTGTGTGTGTGTGTGTGTGTGTGTGTGTGTGTGTGTGTGTGTGTGTGTGTGTGTGTGTGTGTGTGTGTGTGTGTGTAATTGTATAAATGTGTTGTGATTCCAGCATCACACCACTCTCCTCTCCAGCCACGCTCCTCTGGCTCCCCCTCCTGGCCATCTGGGGTTACTACACCCAGTAGAACACTCGGACCGTAGTCACGTCAGCCCACCTGTTCCCTATTCCCAATCAGGCTCCCTGTTTAGACTCCGCCCCCCTGTCACTCCTTTCCAGAACTTTCCCGTTGTTCAACCTGAGACTCTCTGGCAATCCTCTGTTTCTGTAGAGCTTTATTAAAGTAACGTTCCCGCCCACGCATAACCACAACATCCGGGTATTACATGCAACCTTTAAACCCACCCCTAGGTGTCGCTGTAACACAGGCTACTAACATATGCCTTTATGGAACATCTCCCTTCCTTTAGCTGCTTAAAACAATGACATGCTTGCATCTTGGTTAACAATCAACTTGGTAAACAATCAACTTAACATGAAACATTAAACTTAACATTAAATAACACAATCAAATAACATTCCAACATAACATTATTCCTTTTTTTTGTATATATATATTTTTAAATATATATATATTTATACGCATGGTATATATTAGTCTTACACAAACACACAGAGGCACACACACACACACACACACACACACACAGGAAACCACAAGCAACAGAACAACCCGTAAGAAGAGTGTGTGTGTGTGACAGAGAGAGAGGGAGGGTGTGCTCTAGAGAGAGACACTGGTACTATATATATATATATGGATACATATATATATATATATATATACGCATGGTATATATTAGTCTTACACACACACACACACACACAACACACACACACACACACACACACACACATCACGTCTTTTAAAATGAATCACCAAAGTGTTCCAGTTGGAACCGGCTCCCTGGTGCATAACAAGTTTAGAGACATACTCTTTAACCCCTTGGTCAACACTCACTACTCACCTTATAACGCTGTCCACCGTTTAGTTTATAAGGCTTGTTTCCTTAGTCTCCACAAAGAGAGGAGCTGCCTCCAGCTCGTGCTGCCTGACTTTTGCTTAAAGGTAACTTCTGCTTATTGTGAAGTCCAAGAGAGAGAGAGAGAGAGAGAGAGAGAGAGAGAGAGACACAGAGAGAGAGAGAGAGAGAGAGAGAGAGAGAGAGAGAGAGAGAGAGAGAGAGAGAGAGAGAGAGAGAGAGAGAGAGAGAGACAGAGACAGAGACAGAGAGAGAGAGAGAGAGAGAGAGAGAGAGAGAGAGAGAGAGTTTGTAGAACAGTAAACATAACAATTTGTATAAATAATAATAGTATTAATAATATAATTTGTAGCTGAAATCAAACTGATTATCTGTGGTGAACATTGTAGTACTACTGCATTGTAGTGGGACACACACACACACACACACACACACACACACGGTGAGAATTGGAACAAATGTGCCATTGGCAACGGTTGTGTGTGTGTAACAGTCGGTTGATGTGCTGAGCAGACAGACAGACAGACAGACAGACAGACAGACAGACAGACAGACAGACAGACACACAGACAGACACACAGACAGACACACAGACAGACAGAGAACCACAGACAAATAACCAGACAGATAGTTACAATGCACTGTATATATATATATATATATATATACACATTGTATATATTAGTCACACACACACACACACACACACACACACACACACACACACACACACACACACACACACACACATAAAATAAACCAAGCATTTTCATTAACAGTTGAAAACGTACCAGACAATGAACTCAGAATGTGATGAAATGTAATAACCAGAATGTTCAGACAAAGGGAGAATTATTGAGAGGTTTACTGAGAACTGCATGAGGCCAAGTCACGTGAGACAGCACGGGCGGACTGGAACGTTCCAGAATGAACCAGTTTGGTGAGGGAGGCGCCATGACAGTCGTATATAACATTGCGTGAGACTAAGGAGGGGATCTCAACTCGGGGTTTGTTAGTTTTGTATGTTGATTGATTCAGTATTGAGCAAACTTTGTATCAGGATACACATCACGTCTTTTAAAATAAATCACCAAAGTGTTCCAGTTTGAACCGGCTCCCTGGTGCATAACAAGTTTAGAGACATACTCTTTAACCCCTTGGTCAACACTCACTACTCACCTTATAACGCTGTCCACCCTTTAGTTTATAAGGCTTGTTTCCTTAGTCTCCACAAAGAGAGGAGCTGCCTCCACCTCGTGCTGCCTGGCTGCTGCTTAAAGGTAACTTTAGCTTTCTTAAACATGATTTCATATCCTGAACCATAAAGTGATCACAGAACAGAGATTTCATAACACTCAACATTTGACTAGAATTAATAGCAATTTGTAATGAAAGCGCTTGAGATCCAAGGAGCCCCCAAAGTCCCAAAAGTTAATATATTTTTATCTTTAGGGAACAAGTTAGTATCTTGTGCGCACAAGTTGTTTTGTGTTGTGATTACAAGGTCATTTCTGTTTTGAGGATAACTGGGATGAGTTACATTCATGAATGAGTTGCTTTCTCAAGGAGGCTGGGTTGAAATATGGCATTCATTGCTTAAGTGTGAAAGTCAATTAGCTTTGTGTTTGGTGGGTGAGCTAGTGGAAGATAGCTTTCCTTTACTGGCTCGTTTCCTTCAGTGTTCCTGCCAGCCTAAACAGAACCTGTCAGACATTTAGCTAAACTCCAGGTTATGTTCATTGTTATGTTACTTAAGATTAACCCTGAGGACTATAAGCAGGATGTAGGTTAGTGAGTCACTTCAGGTTAACCCTGAGGACTATACTACCAAGCAGGATGTGGGGTTAGTGAGTCACTTCAGGTTAACCCTGAGGACTATACTACCAAGCAGGATGTGGGGTTAGTGAGTCACTTCAGGTTAACCCTGAGGACTATACTACCAAGCAGGATGTGGGGTTAGTGAGTCACTTCAGGTTAACCCTGAGGACTATACTACCAAGCAGGATGTGGGGTTAGTGAGTCACTTCAGGTTAACCCTGAGGACTATACTACCAAGCAGGATGTGGGGTTAGTGAGTCACTTCAGGTTAACCCTGAGGACTATACTACCAAGCAGGATGTGGGGTTAGTGAGTCACTTCAGGTTAACCCTGAGGACTATACTACCAAGCAGGATGTGGGGTTAGTGAGTCACTTCAGGTTAACCCTGAGGACTATACTACCAAGCAGGATGTGGGGTTAGTGAGTCACTTCAGGTTAACCCTGAGGACTATACTACCAAGCAGGATGTGGGGTTAGTGAGTCACTTCAGGTTAACCCTGAGGACTATACTACCAAGCAGGATGTGGGGTTAGTGAGTCACTTCAGGTTAACCCTGAGGACTATACTACCAAGCAGGATGTGGGGTTAGTGAGTCACTTCAGGTTAACCCTGAGGACTATACTACCAAGCAGGATGTGGGGTTAGTGAGTCACTTCAGGTTAACCCTAAAGATTATAAGCAGGGTTTGGAGTTATTGAGGTAAATATCCACCATTGTTTGTGTCACACACTCACACTTAAACCCCCACACACACACAGTAAGAACAGTAAGTGACCAAAAGAAGAGACACAAGACCTAAAGGGATAGTTCACTCATTTGAAAAAGCTGATTTTCACAAGCACCCGCTGCTATTTTATATTTAATTACATTTTTTTGGCATTGGCATGGGAAGCACACATTCACATCACAAAAGTAACAAAGAACTACAAAAGGCTAAACCAAAACAGTTAAACACTATATATCTATATGTAGATATATATCTATATATATCTATAGATATATATATAGATATATCTATAGATATATATAGATATATATATCTATAGATATATATAGATATATATATCTATATATATCTATATCTATGGCTGAGCCAGAAGGCAAAGCTCTCGATCTACCGATCAGTCTTCGTTCCTACCCTCACCTATGGCCATGAGCAATGGGTAATGACCGAAAGGACGAGATCGCGAATACAAGCGGCCAAAATGAGTTTCCTCAGGAGGGTGGCTGGTATCTCCCTGAGGGATAGGGTGAGAAGCTCAGTCACTCTGAGAGACTCGGAGTAGAGCCGCTGCTCCTTCGCGTAGAAAGGAGCCAGTTGAGGTGGTTCATCTAGTGAGGATGCTTCCTGGTCGCCTCCCGAGGGAGGTTTTCCAGGCACATCCAACTGGGAAGAGACCACGGGGCAGACCGAGGTACAGGTGGGAGGACACCACGGGGCAGACCGAGGTACAGGTGGGAAGAGACCACGGGGCAGACCGAGGTACAGGTGGGAAGAGACCACGGGGCAGACCGAGGTACAGGTGGGAGGAGACCACGGGGCAGACCGAGGTACAGGTGGGGTGATTACATCTCCACACTGGCCTGGGAACGCCTCGGGATCCCCCAGTCAGAGCTAGTCCATGTTGCCAGGGAGAGGGAAGTTTGGAGTCCCCTGCTGAAGCTGCTACCTCCACGACCCGATTACGGATAAGCGGGAGAAGATGGATGGATGGATGGATATCTATGTATCTATATATTATGTTTGCGTACCTCAGCGTTATGCTATTGTCTGCTTCAACTAATGTACACCTTGTAAGTCGCTTTGGATAAAAGCGTCTGCCAAATGCCCTAAATGTAAATGTAAATATATATCCATATACATATTTATATATGTATATATATATACATATACATACATACATACATACATACATACATACATACATACATACATACATATACATATATATATATATACATATATACATATACATATATACATATATATATATATATACATATACATACATATACATATATATATATATACATATATATACATACATACATACCAGTGGTGAAGCGTCAGGGCCTTCAAGGTATTCAGAGAAGACCCTGGAACTCTCAGATGAAACAAAACAAATCGAATTAATTGTATAAATAAAATGTAATACAATTTAATCTAATTTAATCTAATTTTAATCAAATGAATAAATGAGAATGGTATCTGTGTTGTTATCTGTTATATTACAGTGTTACGTTGATTTGTTTGTCTTTCTCGGTCCATGCACTACGCATTTGAGTGGTTTTGTGTTGCAACCAATCAGATATATTTGTAGGTTGCTGGGAAGAATATCCTTCAACCAAAGTATTCCCGATGACTTTGGCCCTCAGACTGAATGAGAGCGTACGTTTGGATTGACAATTTGATCAACCAATCGTATAGGGATTTGTAGCCAATGGGCGTATTCTTTCAGATTTCCCCACAGCTCAATAGGGAGCTAGAAGGTCTACTGGCTGGAGCGAGAGGGGATCTAGCGTAGTGCTACGTTGTTTCTACGTAGGATTTTACGTCAAAATGGCGAAGGCGAAGATGATGGGCTGTTACTTCACTACATGGACACTGCGTTACCAACTATGGTGCACTTGGAAATTGGCTGCGACAATCTTATCTGCCTAAATGACATAAGGCATAAAGTGACTGCAGTCTACAGCAGGGGTTCCCAAAGTGGGGGTCGCGGGACCCCGAGGGGGGGGTCGCGAGATGATTTCAGAATCCTCTTGATGTGACCCATGAGGTTTATTTTTATTTTATTTTATTATTATTATTTTTTATCATTTGTATTATTATTATTAATAATAACGTGAATAATAACGAGTGAAAAATAAAGGAATTCTGATTCCCACAGATTCACGACAGTATCATCATTGAAAAAAAGCCACACACAATGATCGCGACACACCCCCCCCCCCCCCCGGACTTCACGATGTCCGCGATCGCGACATAACCCCCCCCCCCGTTGGACTTCACGATGTACCCCCCCACCCCCTCGGATGGTGATAGTGGAGGGGGGGGGGTCTGTTATTTTGGGGGTCGCGCCGTCGCGGGCTGAAAAGTTGGGGAACCCCTGGTCTACAGAAGGTCCAGTTGGGATAGACACGCTTCGCCACTGATACACATATATATATATATATATATATATATATATATATATATATGTAAATATACGCATGGTATATATTAGTCTTACACAAACACACAGAGACACACACACATACACACACACACACATCACGTCTTTTAAAATAAATCACCAAAGTGTTCCAGTTTGAACCGGCTCCCTGGTGCATAACAAGTTTAGAGACATACTCTTTAACCCCTTGGTCAACACTCACTACTCACCTTATAACGCTGTCCACCGTTTAGTTTAAAAGGCTTCTTCTCTTTGTCTTCAGAAAGAGAAGAACCGTCTCTCTCCGCGTCGCGCCTCATAAAGAGGAACCGTCTCTCTGTCGAGTCAAAGAGAGGAAATGTCAACGGTTTTTCCGCCTTAGGGAAGATTCCCACTGTCATGTGATCCGTTACCAACGCCACGATTGGCCATTCGTATCTCCTCATGACCAGGGACAGCACAGACATGTATATAAATACACACACACCCAGGGACAGCACAGACATGTATATAAATACACACACACCCAGGGACAGCACAGACATTTATATAAATACACACACACCCAGGGACAGCACAGACATCTATATAAATACACACACACCCAGGGACAGCACAGACATTTATATAAATACACACACACCCAGGGACAGCACAGACATGTATATAAATACACACACACCCAGGGACAGCACAGACATTTATATAAATACACACACACCCAGGGACAGCACAGACATTTATATAAATACACACACACCCAGGGACAGCACAGACATGTATATAAATACACACACACCCAGGGACAGCACAGACATGTATATAAATACACACACACCCAGGGACAGCACAGACATTTATATAAATACACACACACCCAGGGACAGCACAGACATGTATATAAATACACACACACCCAGGGACAGCACAGACATTTATATAAATACACACACACCCAGGGACAGCACAGACATCTATATAAATACACACACACCCAGGGACAGCACAGACATGTATATAAATACACACACACCCAGGGACAGCACAGACATTTATATAAATACACACACACCCAGGGACAGCACAGACATGTATATAAATACACACACACCCAGGGACAGCACAGACATTTATATAAATACACACACACCCAGGGACAGCACAGACATTTATATAAATACACACACACCCAGGGACAGCACAGACATGTATATAAATACACACACACCCAGGGACAGCACAGACATTTATATAAATACACACACACCCAGGGACAGCACAGACATCTATATAAATACACACACACCCAGGGACAGCACAGACATCTATATAAATACACACACACCCAGGGACAGCACAGACATGTATATAAATACACACACACCCAGGGACAGCACAGACATTTATATAAATACACACACACCCAGGGACAGCACAGACATTTATATAAATACACACACACCCAGGGACAGCACAGACATTTATATAAATACACACACACCCAGGGACAGCACAGACATCTATATAAATACACACACACCCAGGGACAGCACAGACATTTATATAAATACACACACACCCAGGGACAGCACAGACATGTATATAAATACACACACACCCAGGGACAGCACAGACATTTATATAAATACACACACACCCAGGGACAGCACAGACATCTATATAAATACACACACACCCAGGGACAGCACAGACATTTATATAAATACACACACACCCAGGGACAGCACAGACATGTATATAAATACACACACACCCAGGGACAGCACAGACATTTATATAACTACACACACACCCAGGGACAGCACAGACATTTATATAAATACACACACACCCAGGGACAGCACAGACATTTATATAAATACACACACACCCAGGGACAGCACAGACATTTATATAAATACACACACCCAGGGACAGCACAGACATGTATATAAATACACACACACCCAGGGACAGCACAGACATTTATATAAATACACACACACCCAGGGACAGCACAGACATTTATATAAATACACACACACCCAGGGACAGCACAGACATTTATATAAATACACACACACCCAGGGACAGCACAGACATTTATATAAATACACACACACCCAGGGACAGCACAGACATTTATATAAATACACACACACCCAGGGACAGCACAGACATGTATATAAATACACACACACCCAGGGACAGCACAGACATTTATATAAATACACACACACCCAGGGACAGCACAGACATTTATATAAATACACACACACCCAGGGACAGCACAGACATGTATATAAATACACACACACCCAGGGACAGCACAGACATTTATATAAATACACACACACCCAGGGACAGCACAGACATGTATATAAATACACACACACCCAGGGACACCACAGACATTTATATAAATACACACACACCCAGGGACAGCACAGACATTTATATAAATACACACACACCCAGGGACACCACAGACATTTATATAAATACACACACACCCAGGGACAGCACAGACATGTATATAAATACACACACACCCAGGGACAGCACAGACATTTATATAAATACACACACACCCAGGGACAGCACAGACATTTATATAAATACACACACACCCAGGGACAGCACAGACATTTATATAAATACACAATTATATAAATGTGTTGTGATTCCAGCATCACACCACTCTCCTCTCCAGCCACGCTCCTCTGGCACCCCCTCCTGGCCACCTGGGGTTACTACACCCAGGAGAACGTCCCAGAGGACCGTAGTCACGTCAGCCCACCTGTTCCCTATTCCCAATCAGGCTCCCTGTTTAGACTCCGCCCCCCTGTCACTCCTTTCCAGAACTTTCCCGTTGTTCAACCTGAGACTCTCTGGCAATCCTCTGTTTCTGTAGAGCTTTATTAAAGTAACGTTCCCGCCCACGCATAACCACAACATCCGGGTATTACATGCAACCTTTAAACCCACCCCTAGGTGTCGCTGTAACACAGGCTACTAACATATGCCTTTATGGAACATCTCCCTTCCTTTAGCTGCTTAAAACAATGACATGCTTGCATCTTGGTTAACAATCAACTTGGTTAACAATCAACTTAACATGAAACATTAAACTTAACATTAACACAATCAAATAACATTCCAACATAACATTATTCCTTTTTTTTATATATATATATATATATATTTAAATATATATATATATATATATATATATTTAAATATATATATATATATATATATATATATATATATTTAAATATATATATATATATATATATATATATGAATATATATATACACACATATATATATATATATATATATATACGCATGGTATATATTAGTCTTACACAAACACACAGAGAGACACACACACACACACAGGAAACCACAAGCAACAGAACAACCTGTAAGAAGAGTGTGTGTGTGTGACAGAGAGAGAGGGAGGGTGTGCTCTAGAGAGAGACACTGGTACTATATATGTATACATATATATATATATATATATATATATATATATATATATATATATATATATATATATATATATATATATATGTATACATATATATATATGTATACACATATATATATATGTATATATATATATATATATGTATACACATATATATATATGTATATATATATATATACATATATATATACACACATATATTTATACACATATATATATACATATATACGCATGGTATATATTAGTCTTACACACACACACACACACACACACACACACACACACACACACACACACACACACACACACACACACACACACACACACACACACACACCTTTTAAAATAAATCACCAAAGTGTTCCAGTTTGAACCGGCTCCCTGGTGCATAACAAGTTTAGAGACATACTCTTTAACCCCTTGGTCAACACTCACTACTCACCTTATAACGCTGTCCACCGTTTAGTTTATAAGGCTTCTTCTCTTTGTCTTCAGAAAGAGAAGAACCGTCTCTCTCCGCGTCGCGCCTCAAAAAGAGGAACCGTCTCTCTGTCGAGTCAAAGAGAGGAAATGTCAACGGTTTTTCCGCCTTAGGGAAGGTTCTCACTGTCGTGTGATCCGTTACCAACGCCACGATTGGCCATTCGTATCTCCTCGTGACCAGGGACAGCACAGACCCTGGTCACACACACACACACACACACACACACATAACTTATGTAGAGTTAACTACTGGAGCATGTCTTTAATACGTGTTCCCAACACAAGGAATCAATATTCACTTTAAAGTCCCAACAGGACCATCAGTATCTGTTCCCATGGACCACTTGTATTGATGACCAGAAGATCAACCAGGATCCCTGCTACTAACTCATGTGTGTGTGTGTGTGTGTATTTTAAGATGTGTGTATGTGTGTGTGTATTTCTATATGTTTGAGTATGTCTGTGTGTGTGTATGTTTATAAATATGTGTGTGTGTTTGTGTGAGTCTGTATGTATGTGAATTACAATGTGTGTGTGTGTATGTGTGTGTATGTGTCTGTATACTGTGTGTGTGTGTGTGTG